>PVJH01008332.1:26700-85916 GCA_004026705.1 Nesogale talazaci
CCCCCCCCCCCCCAATTTATCATGCTTTTACCTCTTGGTCCAGTTGTGAGGACTTTAGTGTGTTTTACAGTTAGTCAGACACGGAAGAAGTCATCTGCCAGACACCTGGTAAAGGTCCTGCTCATAAATGCTGAGCACCCTAACAATCCTTGTGTCCCACAAGTGAAGGGCCGTGGCTATTAGCATTTTCTCAGCAAATCCATTCCCCTGATAACAAGAGCTTTATCTTTAGTTTTTCTATTGAGTTGTGACTTTTCTTGGAAGGAGAAATTGCCACATGTTCTACTGTGTACTCACTCACCAGCTGTGGACAGTGGCTTGACCGGATGGTCAGAGATTTTGGAGGAGCCTGATTGGAAAGTTGGTGACAGGGCAGTGTGGGGAGGAGGTATGTGGATAGTTCTCGCTAAGAAGGTCAAAAAAGTAAAGATAGCTTAACATTCAAGTGGATAGGAGGTCATGCTCCCTGGAAACCAGTCATCCTCTTTCCCCAGCCTCTCCTGTCCCTGCCCAGTCTGTTTGTGAATAAAATGGCCACACACACACACACACACACACACACACACACATTTGAATTTTGACCCATTTGAATTTTGGTGCTAGCAAAGACGACTGACATGGACTGCCAAAAGAAGAAACTGATCTGTCTTGGAAGATGTTCAGCCAGAGGATTCCTTGGGGACAAGCTTAGCAAGAGTCTGTCTTAGATATTTTGGACCTAGTACCAGGAGAGACCAGTCCCTTGAGAAGGACATCCTGCTCAGCGAAGGAAAGGGGCAGTGGAAAAGAAGAAGGCCCTCCACAAGATGGACTGACAGAGGCTGGAACCATGGGCTCCAGCGCAGGAACCCTTGTGGGATGAAGCAGGACCAGGCAGGGTTTCCTTCTGTGTGTGGGCTCACTGTGGGTGGGAACAGACTTGATGTCACCCAACAGCACCCACCCTCAGGGCTAGAGGAGACATGCCCTTTACAGTTTCCAAGGCTGTCATCTTGTCGGAAGCAGACTGCCTCACCTTTCTCCCATGAAGCAGCTGGTGGTTTCGAACCACTAACGTTTGGGTTTGCAGCCGAGCGCCTAAGGATCGTGCACCAAGATTCCTATGGTTTGAGAAGGCAAGAATTTTGAGCTACCCTTCTGAATTATGGTTACACATTTGTTTCCCTCGGAGGCTTTTAAAAGGTACTGCTGTTCAGGTCTCACCACAGACGTATTCTGACAGAATCAGGAGAGCGTGACTCTGTGGAGCAGCCTGCGGAACACAAAGCAGCCGGCGGAGTACAGGATTTTGACTTTGATTGTCTGCTTAGCTACATACACGAAGCCACCTAAGTTGGAGAATCAGATGTTGAAGGTTAATGTTGTAAGCTACTTTTGTTCTTTGTTTTAACTTTTTGTTTTTCTCCTCATAGTGAATAATCTGGCTTTTTAGACACATATATAATTGCTAGTTTATGAGTTTCCTTTACCAAAATATTCAAGTTTAAGAACTTATGTTGCCAATTATGTTTTTAATTAGAATGGAAATGTGTGTAAAGCTCTCTCATAGAAACGCTTACTAAATCTGTTTTAAAGAAACTTACTTGTAAGACTTTTTTCTTTTTATCCAATTCCAATGCAGGCTTTGGCCTCCATTCAAAAGAAGCCACTACAATGAAATATTTTCTGACACTATGTGGAAATAGCTGTCCTTGATGTGTGTGTGTCTTTATTTATGTCAGGGATTCTAACAACTCCCACAAATAAAACCTGTTTTTTCCAATGAAAAACATTTCAGAATGGAAGAGAGATGTATGTCATGTTGACTCCAAAATAGCACGAACATAATGAGCCCAACGTGGATGGTCCTGCCAGGCTCCGCTCTTCATGGGAAACCCTTGCTGGTTTCACTTCACTATAATTGGAGGAGAAAGCATAATGGTATCTTAGCATGACAGTTTTCTTAATGGGGACTTATTGAACTTCGGTGTGGTCTGTGAAAAAGAACTCATATGAATATATGTTTTGTCACTGGTATATAATAAAATAAATGATTTATGAAATTGCTGCCATGAAACTTTTTAAAACAATCATTTCATTGGGAGCTTACAGATATCATAACATTCCATAGTTTAATCACATCAAGTATATCCTCAGGTCTTTCTTCCTAGTTTTTCTTTCTCTGAAAGCCACTGAAATGTTCCAACATGAGTCACACTATTGGTATTTGAAATATCAATGACATAGCTTCCAGCAACAGCAACATGCAAGCCAGCATCCTGGCACAAACTGAAAGACATAATGCCTATACACATTGTTTGTAGCTTGATTTTTTTAATTCTTCCTTCTCAAAGCCTCCGATCTCTACCATCATTTGAATGCCTATGTAATATTCCTTATTGTAGATATATCAATATTTATTTAACCAATAATTTCTTGGTGGGCATTGAGGTGGTTTCCAACTTTTCCTGCTCTAAACAGTATCCCAAGGAAACTAATTATACAGGGCTCCTTTCCTTTCTACAATTATTTCCTGAGGAAGCATTCATTGAACTAGAATTGCAGGGCCAATAACATTGCTATTTTTAATGCTTTTTGAGGCATGTTGACAAATTGTATCAAAGGCTTTACCAGTTTATCTACCTCCCAGCACAGAGACGGTCAGTGAAAAAGAGGAAGATCTTACATGAAATGGGTTGATACAGTGGCTTCAGCCATTGCCTCAAGCATAACATGGTGAGGATGAGGCAGGGCCAGGGAGTGCCTTATTCTGTTGCACACTGCAGGTTACATTAAGGTTGCTATAAGTCGGGATCGACTCAGTGACATGAGTAACAACAGCAGCAGCCGGCATCATTGTTTCTTGCTTTCAGATTCTCTTGCAGTGTTACCGGGGCAGTCATTTTTACAAATTCAACAACTAACCTTTAAACTCCTCACACTTACACTGTCAGGTCAAACGCTAACAAAAGTGAAATGCATTTGGATCAACCAGACTGGAAACCAGGGAAATGAAGAGGAAAAAGAGGTTGTCTCCTATGAGCTCAGAAGTTAGTGTTTTTTCACTTGCCAAAGTCTGACCCAACCCATGGAAACAATGAGCTTCCTTCCAAAGAAAACTTGGCTTTGGAAAAGAAGGGAAAACTAGAAATTTCACTTAAAATTCCACTGGGTCTCATATTTGAGATCGGCAGCACTGAGGCATTCCAGATGGCTCCTTTCATTCTTTTGAACCTACCTTTTGATCTTATTTAAATTTCCTCCTTGTTTCACCTGTTCTGGGTTTATTGCCTGGAAAACAAGCAGGTGAGCATATTAGTCGCTCCTTGAGCACCACTGGACTACAGGAAATTTATGCTCAAGTCAGGAATCATATAACATGCTCCACATTTATGGGCAAATTAAACAACGGGGAATTTTATACCAGGATTTATGACCCAAGCGTCCAGCAAGCACATATTGAGATAGAAGGGAAATTTAAACAGTCTTAAACTCTTCCTATAATATTGATTCATATTTCCAGAAGACAGGATTTGGGGGTCTTGAAACTTCTTATGAATTCAGGCAAGCAGCAGCAAAGTATACATTTTATAAGCACATTACTCCTCTTCCCCCTATACATAGATTCTCCCCTTTTGGATAGTCGTTTTTGTTTTCTAGTCAATATGCATATGGACCAAAAGTGTCACAAACAAACAAACAAACAACCCCCAAACTGTTTCATTAGACGTCGTAGTCCCCTCTACTGCCCTTGATTCCAGGAGGGATGGAGAAAGAAAAAGAAGCATGTGCTTAAGGGCAAGTGTTCTCTACTCTCTCACAATCTGACCTCTCCCTTATGTAGCCATCCTTCCCGGCCATCAGAGCTAGCACAAAGAGAGCAGCAGCTGGAAGTACTCAGTCAAGACAATGACTTTCAAAGACTGGGCTAGCAGCAGGTGGAATTTACATTAAGGGTCCTTTGATTCTTCACATCGTATTTATGTTCAGCGTGCAGCAATATGTTTCTTATATGATCAATAAAGACCGTATTCAGAGGGTTTGCCCTTTGACCAGGGGGGCCCATGATTTTTTATGATGCCCGTATCACACGATCACCTTTGCTGTTATAGACAGGAGAACGTTGTGTCACAGAACGCACCCCTGCCCTGTCCTGTGTCATCCTCACTATGGTTAGGTTTGAGCCCATGGTTGCTGCTCTTGTACCCTCCATCTTGTCAGGGTCGTCCACTGTTTCACTGCCCACCATCACATTTGAACAGAGAGCCAAACCAAAGAAAACCCGAAAACCCACTGTCAGCAGGTCAATTCCAATTCCGATAGGATCGCTGCAGCGAGCAGACAGCATCGTCTTCCTCCCATGGAGCAGCTGGTGGTGTGAACCATCACCCTGTGGTCGGCAGTCCAGTATTGGCAGGGCAGTGCTACCAGGGCTCTTGTCATTACCCGTGGAACTCAGGACAAAGACTGAACTAACATGGTGACAGTCCTGATCTTGGTTTGGTTGAGCTGATTCTTTAGATTCACGCCTCGATTCATGGGCACGCAGCTTTGGGGCCAGAGGGGATTATACAGCCTTGGACTGCTGGTCCAATGGTTACTTAGGAAGCTATTTGTTCCCCTTGTTGCAGTAATTCAAACTCATAGCTCTATTTACCAGGATAATTTGGAAAAGCAGACCTGGGACCCTTATGCGTCAAGATCCTTCTGAACACTACCAGGTAAAGTTCGAGTTCAATGCTTTTAAGATAGCCTTGAGCCCTTCCATACTTGAATCTTGTGCTCCAGGAGAGGTAACTTTTCAAATGACCAAATTATGAACAAAAGAATTACCAAAATTTATCCCACAATCTCTTGCATCTTCCATAAAAACCTTTAAGTAGAAAATCGCCTAGAGCAAGGAGCGCCCCTGGGATGGACCATCTGGTTGAGGAGGTTGTCAACAGTAGGCATAAGTGTCTATCAGTTAGCATTTCCCAGGCAGCACTACTCCCCATGGAGATGCTCGCAAATAGTATTCAGGGGGTGGAGTGGGAGAAACTGGATTCCACACTCCCAACAAGCGTCTCTCCTGCTGTTTTTGTCATGTGAATGTAGGCAACTGCCCCCTCCCTTGGAGCAGTCAGTCTCACTTTGTGGTCAAAACACCAATGTTAGTTATACTGCAAGTGTTTGGAAAAATAATGAAAAAAAGTCCCAAAATAACCATCCTGCCAATAACATTCAACATGTACATTAATTCCTGCATGAATCTATTCTGCATATTTCATGTTTATAACTTAGGTATTTTGAATATCAAACCACTATAGAAATTTTATTTCTGGTGACATAGCATGACTTACCAGGCTTGTGTCAACAGTGATGTTGGGATCCTGTTTGATACTGGGCGAGAAGTTAAGTGGTGATTATATGTGAATTACTGAATTCAGAAGAATGCCCTGTGATGTGATTCAGGGCTGGAAAACTGAGGTTAACTCAGATTCCAATCAGAAAATGTGTCTCCCTTCTGCCATCACACTTCCTCCCACTGCCAGAGCAGCAAGGGCACGGAATACTCACATGAGAGAGACTTCCTGGTTAAAACACATCAGGCAGGGGCTGAGCCCTGGTGGCGTAAGTGATTGAGTGTGGGACTGCGGCCCACGGGTTTGGTGGTTCAAATCCAGCGGCGGCTCTCAGGAGCGGCAGTAGGGTAGCGCCCACAACCACCAGAGGCAGTGATGCCCCCTCTCCCTCCCCAAAAGAAACACATCAGGCAGGTAGTCAGCATGTGATGGGAGATATTGGAAAGAATCAAAGTTTCTATAGAAATCAGCTGGTCAATAGGATTCTTGATTGCACTTTGATCAGTTGCATTGAATAACAAAACAAGATATTTGAAAGTCACTGAAACAGTCTTGATCCAAGACTTCTTAGCACGGACTGGCATAAGACAAGCACGGCATGGGGCAGTGGTATCTCAGATCACATGGCTCAGTGGTAGAATCTCTCTCTTTAGGCAAGAGAGCATCCCATGAGCAGCCCAGGTCCATGCAGCACATCCCATGTGCATCCACTCATGAGCTGTCCGTGGCCGCTTGCCTCTTGCTCTGATGCCAACAGTTGTCAGCAGAGCTTTCAGATAAGACAGACTGGGGAGAAACTGCTGATGATCTCCTTTTGAAAGTGGGTCAAGGAGAACCTGGGGATCACAACACTCTGCTTCGCAACCCACCATGGAGATGGAGTAGGACTGGAGTTGTGCTTTGTCCTGTTGTGAGTGAGGGTCCCCATCAACTTATGGCAGCCGACTCGGTGGCAGCTAACAATAGCCTAGGAGAAAATGAATCCAGCCAGACCCACCCTGAGCATGTCTCTCATCTTCTTGAACTGCTCCCGTCGGCCCTGGCACCATGCCTTGTGCACTGTGCCAGCCTGGGAGCTGTGACAACGGAGACAGTTTATTGGACCTGGGTATTCAAACTAACTGGAGAAAGTGGAGTGAGATATCTTTTCTGTGTTTAAAGAAGTTAATGGAAAATAAGAATCTCAACCACTGGCATGGAGATAAAAAGAAGCAAGGGCCTGCTTCCAAAACATGGCCCTTTTCCCAAAGGCATTCAAAAGGAGAAGATGACATTTTCAAATGTCTTCCCCTCCTAAGGTTATGAGCCAATTATATGTAAGGCAACCATTCACGAGTGGTTTACTTAGAGGTTCTGTCAAAATGCACCATGGCTTCATTTAAAAAAAATCAGAGCATGTTAAGCATTTTTATATTAGGGAAAGTGAGTATATTAAAAATTCTTTTCTAGTCTGTTACTTTCTTGATATCTTGCACAGATGGATTTTTTTTCATTTAATTCAATATGGCCTTATTGGACAGTTGTTCTATACTGGAGATGTGGGGATGTAAAGATGATTGATTAGAAGCTGTCAAACTCCCCTTTCCATGTTCCCCTGGGAGAAGACAGATGCCACATTAGGATTGCGGTGGAATCAAGGGATGCTTGGGGCAACTCTCCAGGGAAGAGAAGACAGAACAGAGACTCCAGCTTGGACTTTTAGTTCTGGGAGCTGTGAGAAAATAAATTTCTGTTCTTTCAAAGTTCCCAACTCAATCCCCAGACTCAAACTTCTCCCAAATTAGGCGGCTAACCACACGGTCAGCCGTTTGAAGCCACCAACCCCGTACACAGAAGAAAGATGGGACTTTCTACTCCCTAACATGCCGCCTCAGTCACCTGCAGGTCTCTAGAGGGCCGCGGTGAGTGGGAACTCACTCAACGGCCGTGAGCTGGGTTTTTGTTGTTGTTTTGTGTGGAGTACTTGCATAGATTTGTGTGTGTGGATGGGAACAAGGGTGGAAGACTTTTTAAAAAAACTTAAAGTATATTTTAAAGACATTTCAAGACATTTCCCTGATTTCAAAAGGCCAAGAAAAAGAATTCTATGGGACACAGATGGCTTTCATAAAAAATAAATGGCAGTCCCAAAGGGCAAGCCAGTCCCTCTCCTAGGCTGTCTCTTCCTATGCTCTCTGGGCACAGCAGTGCCTCTGCTCCAACACAGGTGTCTCAAGGACTTGAAGTTAACCCTGAATCACTCAGCCCCACTCAACCAATTGCAGGAAACCTCAGTGGGCCTCCACACAGACCCAAGCCCGACTAAGTTGAGTGTCCTCAGAACTGATCTTTTCTCTCCCGCTCTTCTTTATTTTTATCTATCAACCTCCAAGGGAACGTGAGAATGTAATTGACTCTCACCTTTCGACATGTTAGAAGCAATGAGCCCCTGGAGAAGGACATCACACTTAGTAAATCGAGTCAGCTATGAGAGGAAGAACCTACATGACAAAGATCACAGTGGCTGCAACAAAAGGCTTAAATAGAATCATTGTGAGGTGGACACAAGACTGGGCCTGTTGTACATGGCTATGAGTTGGGACTGGCACAATGGTACTTAACAGCATAACTCAAATAGAAAGTCCAGAAAAAGACAGAAAGATATAGGGGAAAGGAAACACACTGGAAACCACATCTACTTGATAGATGCAAATGAAAAGGGCAAGTAGAAAGGAAAATTGGTGCATTCCCTGATTTTTTGAGGAAACCATGTGTCTGCAATGTGTACACTTGTTTGTTGCAATGTTCAGTATCCATTCAGTTATTGAAGCTACAAAAAAATGAATCATTGGCGGTGACCCGATTCAATAGGAAGATATCCCCAGTGTCCGACTATTGCTTTTGCTCCAAGTTCCTGTATAGTACTGGAGAGAACGAGAGATTCCAGTTTTTTAAAATTCAAATTTCACCTGTCTTCCAGGTCAGTCTCCATAGGTTTGAAATGCAGCCCAGTCCTGAGGGAATGTGTATATTTATCTGTCATAACTTGCTCCAAATTCCTGTATAGTACTGGAGAAAATAAGAGATTCCCAGGTTTTTAAATTCAAACTTTACCTGTCTTCCAGGTCAGTCTCCCTAGGTTTGAAATGTAGCCTGGTCCTGAGAGAATGTTTGTATTAGCGTTCCCTTTTTAATCTGTCATGACCTTATACAAATTCAATATGATTTTTCTGTGATCATTTGAGTGTTTAACTCTTGTATCTTTGCCACTAGCCATGGACTCATCATTGCTGGGTTGCCACAATCTTTTCACAGCTTTTTGTGGTCAGATTATGAAATCATAATAATTCAAAGAAAACCCTTGAGTTCAGAGGATAAAGTTCCCTGGAAATTGGTAGGAACTATTAGGTGCTCTAATTATCCAAATGCTCCTCATTATTCCAAAACCTCAGCCTAAATTGACTAGACCAAAGATCCCTGTTTTCCTTGGTGATGGGTTTATTGGCCTGGAGACTAACATTTGTGTGGAATGGAAAGCAGTGGAAACACACAGACTTCCACCACACTCACCACTACAAAGGAATCCCAAGGTTCTTGACCCTAGGGCAGAACTCATCTCGACTTAAATCTCATTAGAGGCAATCTGAAAACCCAGGGACCCTAATGGAGCTCATTAATTCAACATTTACTGAATGCCTGTCCCTGTGTGGGGCTTAAAAATGGGTGGTGATAAGAATCAAAAAGTAAAGAAAAGAGAAATACTATTTTTGCCACTGAACTGTACATGTGAAGGTTGTTGAAATGGGAACTGGTTAGTTATGCATGTGAATGTACCACAATATTAAGAATGTACAGAAGCTATGTCCCTTGCTCTCCTATTGAAGAAGCAGCATAAATCTCAGAAGGTTTGGTCCGAAGGAAGTGAGCAATTAATATGCAGGTGAATGAGGGCACCTAAGGGGCTCATAAATTAGGAAACTACTGATAAACATCTCTACTATGTAGAGACTGGAATCCCTAGGCAAGGTGAAACACTCTTGGATACTAACCAAAAGTTGGAAGTACAAATCCACCCAAAGGAGTCTTGGAACAAAGGCCTAGAGTTATGGATTGAATTCTGTTCCCCCCCAATATATGTTCTACCACTTGTCTGTCAGTTGCCATACTGCAGTGACTTGTGTGTTGCTGTGATGCTTGAAGCTGTGTCACTGATAATTCGAATGCCAGTAGGGTCACCCAAAATGAACAGGTTTCAGCAGAGTTTCCAGGCTAAGGACAGTCTATGAAGAAGGAATACGTTATGCCCTTCCAAAGAAAGGTGACCCAGTGGAAGGTACAAATTATAGAATAGTATCATTGAAGTCACATGTAAGAGAAATTTTGCTGAAGATCAAGCAATAATGCTTGTAGCAACACATTGACAGGGAGCCAACAGACATTTGGGGTGGATTCAGAAGAGGGCATGGAATAAGAGCTGTCAGTGTCAAGATAAAAAGGAATTTTATCTTGCTTGTTTCCACAATCCATGCTCTTGGAAGCGGCTCTCAAGATCTAATGATGTCATTGCTGACATCAACAGGAACTTGGCAGAAAGCAGAGAATACAAGAAAGATGTTTATTTGTGTTTTATGGGGATTGCAAAGGCATTCATCTGTGTGTAGCATAGCAAACTATGGATAGCCTTAAGAATAACAGGAATTCCAGAACACTTGCTTGTGCTCATGTGGAACTTAAACATGAATCAAGGAGCAGTTGTGCAGTGAACAGAAGAAGGGATATCACCACCTAGTTTAAAACCAGGAAAAGTATGTGTCAGGGTTATAATCTCTTACTTATTCGATTAGCAAATATTGAAAGAAACTGAATTATAAGAACAATGCCAATCATAATTGGAGAAAGACTTATTAGCAACCAGCAATATGCAGAGTACACAACCTTGCTTGCTGAAAATGAGGAGGACCTGAAGCACTTGCTGATGAAGATCCAAGATTGAAGTCTTAGATATGGCTTACAACTCAATGTAAAGAAGACCAAGATCCTCAGGACTGGACCATTAGGTAACATCATGATCAACAGAGAAAAGATTCACACTATCAGGAATTTTATCTTGCTTGTATCCACAATCCATGCTCTTGGAAGCGGCTATCAAGATCTAAGGATGCATTGCATTAGGTAAGTCTGCTGCACAAGATTTCTTTAGAGTATTGAAAAGCAGGGATATTACTTAGAGCACTAAAGTTTACCTGATCCAAACCATAGACATTGAAATAAGGAATGCTGGAGAAAATCGATGCATTCAAATTATAGTACTGGTGAAGAATATTAAAAGTTTCATGGACTGCCAAAAGAACAAACACATCTATCTTGGAAGAGGTACAGCCAACATTCTCTTTAGAAGCAAAGGATGGCAAAATTTCATCTCACTCACTTTGGAAAAGCTACCAGGAGAGACAAGGTCTGGGAAAAGGACATCATGCTTGGTCAAATAGAGGGTCAGAGAAAAAGAGGAAGACCCACAATGAAATGAATTGACACAGTGGTTGCAGCATTGGGCTCGAACATACCAATTGTGAGGATGGTCCAGGATCAGGTGCTATTTCATTCTTTTGTACATCAGGTCCTTAAGAGTTGGGGTTGATTCAATAACACCTAGCAGCAACAGTAATAACGACAATGTGCTAATGAGGCAAGGGACAGCCTAGGACTAGGTTGAATCTTATCTCTTGACACACAAAGGAGACTAAATAAGTGAGCAGAGTTCAGAGGGACCCGACTACTGCCAAGAAAGAAAAGCTGGAGATGGAGTACAACCTTTGAACCCACGGTCCCTGTACTGAGAACTTATCAACTCAGAGGAAGATTTATGCCAAGAGACATGCATATCTCCATGGATCCTGGGCCCAGAGATACTGAAAGGAGACAAGGACCTTCCCCAAGACTTGTCACAGAGAGAAAGCTTTCCCAGAGAATTAGAACCCTGAATTCCTACTTTTAGCATTCTAATCTGTGAGAGGATACATTTTTGTGTATGTGGAAGCCGTTCATCTGCAGTGTTTCTGCTATCCCAGATAACTAAGATTTATTTATGAAAAAAAAAGAGTCATTAAAAACCCAATGAACCGGGGAAGGAAGGGAAAAAATGAGCTATTACCAAGGGCTTAAGTAGAAAGAAGCTGTTTCGAGAATGATGATGGCAGCAAATGTACAAATGTGCTTGACATACAATGATGGATGGATGGATTGTGATAAGAGTTGTACGAGCCCCCAATAAAGTGATTTTTAAAAAAGAAGGAAAAAAACAACCCAATGAACACAGGTCTGCTCTGACATACATGGAGTTCCCATGAGTCAGCATGAACCTAATGGCAAGTGGACGTGTACAGGTTATCCTTTAACCGTGGGATTATTTAAGTTCTAGGGAACAATGAGACTTACTGACTTTCTGCAAACAGCTTACAATGTGGCTGGCTCTCTGAGCAAACCACAGAAAAATTCCTTAGGGATAATGTGGAATGTATCTAAGGTATGATGGGCCTCGTGCCTTTCCCAAAATAATTCAGGGAACTATTATGGCCAAAGCTCATTGCTGTTAGGTTCCACGGCACTGCGATCCAAGCTGATGTTTCAGAACCTCTCTTGGACAGTAGAGTGAGTCTGGAGAGCACCATGCATAATAAATGGACTCTACACTGTTTTGCCACAAAGATCAGCATGAAAAACCATCAGTTGTGTATTCCCATAAAGAGTTACAGCCTTGGAAACCCTGTGTGGGATCCCTGTGAGTCAGAATAGACTCTGTGGCAGTTGGCTTGTTTTCTTATTGGTTTGAAACAGCTTCGTAGTATATAAGTAACCATTTTTAACACAAATAGTAAGAAGTACCCTTGGAATAAGCCTGAGAGAGGTCTTTCTGAACACTCTCAAGTCAATTCCATGCCTCTGATAGTCCATTCTCCTTGCTACAAGTATGCACCTTGAGTGCAAGATTCATCAATAGATTATTTAGATTATAGCCTGTTGTCTAAAGCTCCATGAATGTAAGGATTGTGTAAGTTTTAAATCCCTACTACCTCCCTAGCTTGTAGTACATTCTTTGACATAAAGAAGACACGAAACAAACAGCACTCCTGTGAATGCACTTCTGTGTGATTCCAGATTTAAAAGTCATGGTATCCCTGGGTTAGGCAGCACATTTGATGTTATGACCTGCGTCGACTTACAATTCTACTCATTGTTCCACATCAAAAAGGTTAAAACGATATGCACAAGGTATATTAAATCAAACCCTACAAATTATACTGGTTATTATATCGGAAATTACATGTGTGTCATACGTTACAGTGCATACATGTATGTATAACTGTAAAGGGCATAGGAACAAACTGAGAGAAAGGTCATCAATAGGATAGTATGATAATACGATAATATACAAAAGAGCCCTGTGGGCACAGTTGTTAAGTGCCTAACTGCTGACTCAAAGGTTGGTGGCTGAAACCCACCAGCCACTTTGAGGAAGAAGGATGGGGCCGTCTGCCACTCTAAAGACGACAGCTCTGGCAACCATGTGGGGCTACCTCACTCTGTCTTGTAGTGTCGTTATGAGTTCAAATTGACTGAACAGCAGTGGCTTTTATTTCCATGCTCTTATTGCATAGTGAGGACCCTTGATTAAATGAAATTGAAAGGTAAACAGAATCCGATCATGCAAAGTTTCCAGTAGCCTCTTTGTAAACAGTGTGGCTACACTTTGAGATCATCCTGGGAGTAGTAAATAGTGGCTCTCACCCCCAGAGATGTGATCTAATTGGTGTGGGGTATGTTCTGGACCTCAGGAGTTTTCAAAAGTTCTCTAGATGATTCCAAGATGGAGCAGAGGTTAAGAAACCATGATCTGGGAGCAGACAGTAAGTCATTTTTTGAGCATGTTTTCTTTTGCAAAGAACCGCTCCACCACACAAGGCATGCTTTTTGCCCCAGGGGGAGGGGAGCTTCTCTGGTGGTTTGAGAAAGAGAATAAACACAGAAAGGGAGTGAGGAACTTTTAGGAGGTAGGGGCCAGGAGGTTGAGGAATAGAAATAACGGTATAGATACTGAGATTGGAGATCCAGTCCTTCTCGGACCTCAATGTGATGGGTTGACACAGTGGCCACAGCAACCACCTCTGCATCCAAACATGAGGAGAGTTGTGAGGAGGGGGCAGGGCCAGGCAGCGTTTCGTTCTGTTATACATGGGGTTGTCTTTGAGTCGTCCTGATTCCACGGTACCTGACAGCAGGGCCTCTCCAGTGAATCAACATGTGCCACTAGAGGTTTACCAGCAGGAAAAGTTCCAAAGTGTTCCCAAGAGAATGTTTCACGAGAGAAAGGGGAGTCCAGAAATTGGAGTAGCTTGATGGCAGCAGTTATAAAAAAGCAGCACAAGTAATTTCGTTGGCCTGACTCATGTGTTGGGCTGGTGAGTAGGTGGCATATAATGATTAATAGCCTCATGATGGTGAAGGGCTGGGAGAGCATCCATTCTTTAAGAGGAAGAGGAGTAGCATGTTGACAAACGAGCAGCAGATGTGTATCCTTCCCTCAGCTGCTTTGTGAGCTCCTTGAGGGTAAGGATTCTAATTGGCACCAGTTCCAAGCGTCTTTGAAGATATTAAGAGTGTGGTTAATTATCAGCGCACTCTGCTCTTTTCTGCAGAGGCGTAGCCTCAGCTGTGCAGCTTCCTTGGCTGTAAGTGACTTTTAGGGCCACGTGGATCATTAGAATGATGAAAAGCCTTTGCAGACAAGCACCTGCTACGCGAGAATGAGAATGAGAAAGTGAAGAGGCTCTGTGACCACGGTGCCTTCGATCAGTGGTGGAAGAGGCTGCTGGCACCATCACTGGAAGACGCAGTTCAATTCAAGTCTCAGCAGTCCTGGAGATCCTTTGCATGTTCTTGGTGAGCCTGAGTGAAGGTCGCTGCAGATGTGATGAGAAGCTGAAGTGGAAACTGTTACATCAAAACATTTCATTTGGTGGGAGGACTGTTTGGAAAAATCCTAATTCTTTCAAGGAACAAAGAGCAGTTGATGAAGGGATTTGAGGTTGTAATAACCAAAGTCTCCAGTGCCTCCCTCCTCTCCACTCCAGCCACTTTTCTTCCGGAACGAGGAAAGAAAATAACGTCAGAAAAATGTCTTGACTGTGTAGTTAGTTATAAGTTTGCCATGTCATGCTTTTAGCTGGGATAGCGTGTAGTGGTAATACCTTTTAATTACAGTTATATAATTATGAATTGGAAAGAAATTAAAAGATGAAGAAGTGGTTTGCAATTAAATTACCATAAATGCCATGGCAGGCTTTATAGTCATCATGAAAATTCATAGCACAGAAACATGAAGACTAACTTCTCCCCAAACTAGAAATTAAAATTTTGTGGATTTGTGGTCTCTCTGGCTAACTTGGAATTTCCTCCTAAATACGCATAAGTAGCACTAACGGTCATGCAGACATCAACAGGCCTTGAAAGAGTCCGCGTCCTCTTTGTGGTCCTCAAGCCATGTGGGCAAGCTGACAGAGATGTGACTCCGGATCCAAAGGCACAGGGTGGGAACTTGAGAAGAAGTCAAGTTCGCTTTCTAGAGACTTTTCATTGCTCCTTTTTGAAGGAGTCTTGTGCTTTGGTTGTGACCCACGAGTTTGTCTTAATTCAGAATCATTTTTATTTTCCACCAAACTCACAAACTTTAGTGATTGAAGATAAAACCCGCCAACGTGGGGTCCATTCAGCTTATCATCACCTAACAACTCTCCCAATAGATGGAGCAGAATTGCCACATAAGGTTTCCAAGGTTGTACATCTTTTTATTTTTTTCTTATTATAAGTTATGCAAAATTTTTTTTGCGTGTGGCATCACTTCCCTGGTAGGAGTAGGAAGCCCAGCCTTGCTCCTGGAGAGCTGCTGCTGGATTTGAACCATCAACCCTGTGGGCCGCAGTCCCGCACACAAACACTGTGCCAGCAGGGCTCAGCTTACTTTTCCATTTTCATAATGAGTTAGGGTCTACCGTGACTTTCTCATCTCCTTTGCAGCCACCGTCTTCCTATCATAGGCATGGAACCTCCACCAACCAAAACCACGTGTTCAGATGGCCAGGAAAGGAGTAAGGAGGAAAAGCTGTACGTCTTTTCAGAGACAGGTGGCCGTCTCCTCTGAAATGGCTAGTGAGATTTTGTTGTACTAGGATGCTTTAACCACTGCACTACTAAGGCTCCTCTGATTGAGAAATAAAAAAAATCCATAATTGCAAATGGTGGCAGTGGTCCTGAGGCCAAAGCTTTTAGATCAGAACATGTAGGTTATATAACCTTCTGGTGACTTTATTTCCTCATCATATTATGATGAAATGTGCACAGACCTAGAGTTAGATAACAACAACAACAAAAAAAGAACACGCTCAACGTGTCTTAAACTGAAAGAACTGAAGAAAAATTCAAGCTCCCAGATGTAATTTTGAAGGAGTCTATGGGCAAAATGTTGAACAATGCAGGAAGCATCAAAAGAAGATCGAAAGAATACCTGGAGTCCTGTACCAAAAAGAACCAGCCAACATTTGGCTATTTCAAATAGTAGCTTATGACCAAGAAATCTAAGCACTGAAAACATTAGCCAAAAACACCTCCAGAAATTGATAAAATATCAATTGAAATATTTTAACAAGCAGATGAAATCCTGAAAGCACTCACTCATCTATGCCAAGAAATTTGGAAGATGACTATCTGGCCAAATGAATGGAGTACATCTATATTTGTATATATTCCGATGAAAAGTGGCCCAATAGAATACACAAATTATAAAACAGTATCACTGGGATCACATGCAAGTAAATTTTTGTTGAACATCATTTAAAAACAGTTGCAGTAGTTCATTAACAGGGAGCTGCCAGAGGATCTGGCCTCATCCAGAAGAGGTATGGAACAGGGACATTGTTGTTGATGTCAGATGGATCGTGGCTGAAAGCAGAAAATACCAGAAAGATATTTACTTGTGTTTTATTGACTAGGCAATGGCATTTGATTGTGTGGAACATAAAAAAATTATGGATAACCTTGAGAAGCATGGGAATTCCAGAGCATTTCATTGTGCTCATCTGGTACTTGTACATGGCTCAAAAGGCAGTTGTGCAATTGAACACAGAGTAAGGAAATACTGCATGGTTTAAAACAAGAATGGTGTGTGTCAGGTTTTTATCCTCTTGGCATATTTATTCAATCTATATGCTGAGAAAATACTCATAGAATCTTGCTTTTATGAAGAAGAAAGTGGTATCAGATTAGAGGAATGCTTATTAACAACCAGCAACATACCGATGACACACCCTGAAAATGAAGAGGAATTGAAGCACTCGATGACAAAGATCAAGGGTTACACCCTTCAGTATGGATAACAACTCAATGTTCAGAAGACCAAAATCTTCACAACTGGTCCAATAAGTAACATCGTGATAAATCAAGAAAAGATTGAAGTTGTCAAGGATTTTGTCTTGCTTGGATCTACAAGCAAATCTTATAGAAGCAGCAGTCAAGAGTTTAAATGGCCCATTCATTTCATTAGGTGAAGCTGTTGCACAAAACCTCCTTAGAGTATTGAAAAGGAAAGATGTTCTATTGTGTACTAAGGTGCACCTGAACCAAGCTAGGGTATTTTCAATTGCTTCATATGCATTTGAGAGTTGGACATTGAATAAGGAAGACTGAAGAAAGTTTGATTCATTTATATTATGGTATTGGTAAAGAACACTTGAAATACTATGGACTGCCAAAATAATAAACAGATCTTTCATGGAAGAAGTACATTCAGAATGATCCTTAGAAGCAAGAAAGATGAAACTTCATCTCACATATTTTGTCAGGGAAGACAAGTACCAGGGGAAAAGAGACATCGAACTTGGTAAAGTAGAGGGGCAGTGAAAAGGAGGAAGACCCTTGATGATGGCTTGGAACATTGGCTCCAACAATGGGGTCAACCATAAAAATGATTGTGAGGATGGAGCATGACTGGGCAATGATTCCTTCTTTGTACCAGTCTACTTGCATCAGACTTGATAATAACAAGAACATTTCCTCACAAGTTAAGTCTTTTGCATTGAAATGCTGCTAATAACATCAGCATTATGAGGTAATTTCCATATAAGCCTGTTTCATAGTCACATAAATAAACATCTTAAATTTGTGAAATCTTCAGCAAAGAAAAGATTAAATCAGTGAGTGTGTTAGTTTGGGTAGGCTAGAGAAACAAATTCATAAACATGCATATGCATATAAGGGAGAGGATTATATCCAAGAGGAATGAAACATTGAGAAAGCATCCCAACCCATCCTAGTCCAAGTCCATAAGTCCATAAGTCCATAAATCCATATGTCTGATACCAATTAATAAGTTCTCTTTAGACTCATGAAGCATATGCAATGATGCCAGGACAATCACAGGCCAGTGGGTGCAGTCTTGTGTATCCAGTGGTGGTAGAAGCATCTCAGCACTGGAAGGGGTCTCCCCATGGTCCCCCAAGCATCTCAGCATGGACAGGAGTCTTCACATGGCTTCTCCAGCTCCTCCAGGACTCAGGGTCTATCAGCATGCTGCCATCTTGTCTTGTCATTAGAGTGTCTCCCAAGGACTGACTTGATGATCTCTCATCTCCATGGGGGAAATATCATGAGATTTCCCACAATTCTCAGAGAAAGCCATGCCCACACAGAGGTCTCATTTGGCTAGCTCCAGATTGGCAGGCTAGACTCCACCCCTACACTTTTAATCGAATTGCCCCCAGAGTACATGGCTGCCACAGTGAGACCGACCCAGTCTATTTATTGCAAATCTTCTCCCAGTATTGTTAAAAGGTTTAACACATGCCTTAGTGATTATGGACTTTGCCCTCCTTTTGTACTCCACAAATGTTGTCTTCTCTTTGCACATGACAGGTGCCCCCTTTTTTCTCCTAATCCAAGAACATTTATTTGGCCTTTTTATTGACTATCATTTAGCTTATGAGTAATAAAATCAATAAAGAGGTATAGTAGTTGGACCTCTGTTATGATTAAGAAAGCCATCTTCCTGTAATGGCTACTTCAGATTAAAGACAGTACAGTAAAGTAAATTGGAAGATGCAAAATAGAGAAAATTAATGAGAAAACCATGGATATTAAAGGGTATATTAAGTATTGGGCTGTAAAAGACTCTAGGGGTGGGAATGGATCATAATAATATAACCACCTCGCTGGGGGACAGATAGCAGAAAAGTGGGTGAAAGTAAGCATAGGACAGTGGAAGACATGAAAAAATAATTTATAAATTATCAAAGGTTTGTGAGGGAGGGAAAAATGAGATACCAAGAGCTCAAGTAGAAAGAAAATGTTTTGAAGATGATGATAGCAGCAAATATACAAATGTGCTTGACACAATGGGTCTATGTATGGATTGTGGTAAGAGTTGTATGAGCTCCAATAAAATGATTTTTAAAAATTCTATGGGTAATAGGAAGCCATTGACCATATTTGAAGAAAGAATTTATATGATCAAGGTGTCTTTGTGGGATATGGTGAAAGTAGGAATAAGTAGGAAGCCAGTCACTTTGTCCTATATGGACACCGTGTGGCAGAAACACAGTGCCAATAGCCTGGATTTACCTTGAGTTGTGGACGATCTAAGCCCTGCTTACTGGAAAATTTGACTTCTGAATATTCCCTTTTCTTCCCGTCATTCATACTTAATGGGCTAGGTGATTGCAAGCAAGGGATACAGCTCGTTGAGCCAATTAGTGCCTCAGGTGAAAGGTGAAAGAGGTGCTTGGTGGACATGTTCATCTAGTTGGGTGATAAATGTCATGGAGTGGCCAAATAAATGTAATTTCATTCACTCCTCCCCTGAAAAGAATTTACTTCAGAGAACAGCACTGAAACTATAGCTCAGGGAGAGGGCCATGTCTGACCAGAGCAGACGGGAGCAAATGAAGGGGGAGGAAGAGAGAGTGGAGTGCATCCTGGCTCACCAAGCCTTGAGGAGCATATCCTCCGTCAGAACAGCCAATGCATAGAGAGGGCCATCTGGCCAGTTGCACTATGAGACATGATGTTCCTCGCTGACCCAAGGCCCTATGGGGGACAATACTGGAGACACAGGGTTGGGATTATAACTGGTCTGACCCCACCACAGTGAGGCAAAACACTAAAGGTGTGCAGCAGAGCAGCAGGGGGAAGCAGAGCATAGAGATCCTGAGGGAATGCCAAGGATAGACTTTGGGGCCAGGACATGGTACCCTATCAGACTTGACTAGAAGATACTCCTAGAGGTCAGCAAACAGACCTTGAACTACTTATGGATTTTTCTTTTTAATTTTTTACTTATTTATATTTTTTCTGGACCTTGTATGTTGTCATTTTGTTTCTTTTGTTGTTTGTCTTTCTATATCTTTTTTTTTAGTGCTTATTATTATCTCTGAAGGTCTATCTTGATAAGATAGGCTGGATGAACTATCTAGAGGAGAAAACAATGGGACTGATGGTTCCAGGGGTGGAAGGCATGGAGAGGGGCATGTGGGGGAAAAGGAGGTGGCATTGATCAATTCAGGGACAAGGGAACAAGAAGTGATCCAAAAATCAACAGCAAGGAGGGTGTGAGATGCCTGGTAGGGATTGATCAAGGTTAATGTAACTGAGAGAAATAACTGAAACCCAAATGAAGGCTGACCATGATAGTGGGACAAGAGGAAAGTAAAAGGAAAGAAAGAGATAGGCGGCAAAGGGCATTTATAGAGGTCTAAATACAGACATGTAGATTGCTAAGTATATTTATATATGATGATGGGGAAATAGTTCAATATGCATATAATTATAGGGTTAGTGATAAGGCAGCAGAAGGACACTGGGCCTTCACTCAAGTACTTCCTCAATGCAAGAACACTTTGTTCTATTAAATTGGCATTTCATGATGCTCACCTTCCTGACACGATCACTGAAGACAAATGTGTGCATAAGCAAAAGTGGTCAAGAGAGCTAATGGTGCCTGGCTTTCAAAAGATCCAGTATCTGAGGTCTTAAAGACTTGAAGGTAAATAAGCGGCCATCTAGTTCAGAAGCAACAAAGCCCATATGGATGAAGCACACCAATTTGTGTGACCATGAGGCGTTGAAGGGATCAGGTATCAGGCATGAAAGAACTAAAAATTATGTCATTGTAAATGAGGGGCAGTGCAGCTTGGGGACCCATAGTCCATCTGTAGGTAATGGGACATCGTCTTACAGAAGGGTTGCAGGGAAAAGATGAGCCAGTCGGGTGCAGCGTAACAATGATGAAGCAAAAACAACTTTTCAATGCTTCTTCCCTCCCACTATCATGATCCCAATTCTACATATTCGTCCAGACCAGAGGATGTACACTGATACACATAGGAACAAGAAACAGGGATCCAGGAAAGATGATTCCTTCAGGACCAGTGGTGAGAGTAGCGATACCAGGAGGGTGGAAGGAAGGTAGGGTAGAAAGGGGGAACCGATTATGAGGATCTACATATAACTACCTCCTTGGGGTTCAGACAATAGGGAAGTGAGTGAAGGGAGATATCGAAAAATGTAAGATATGACAAAATAATAATTTATAAATTACCAAGGGAGAAGGAGTGTGAAGGAAGGGGGAAAATGAGGAGCTGATACTCAGGGCTTAAGTAGAAAGCAAATGTTTTGAGAATTGACATACAAAGGATGGATGGATGGATTGTGATGAATTGTATGAGCCCTTAGTTAAATGATTTTTAAAAGGAATATGATTTTAAAAAGAATTACAAGAGTCTTCAATAAAATGCCCCGCTCCTCCAAAAAGGAACTTCATTTTCTTACACCTTTTTCTAAGCGTTCAGGAAAGAATCAGTTTAAGGACTGGGTGACTTCATTCTTTTCCTTCAGGGTCATGTTACTGGTCTTGGCAGTTGTTGAGATGTTGGGTTTGTTGCAGGGAAATAAGAGAAGACTGGATTAAATCAACTGCTGTGAAAGAAAGATAACAAGCTGAACAGCAAGGAAGTTAGGCTTAGTGGACCAGAGAGTAATAGAAATGAAAATAAAAATAATAAGTGTCCCCAAAAGGGAAAAAAATCTTGTAAATAGAAGAGGAAGTGAGTAATCATCATACATAAGTCCCTATTATAGATATTGCATTAGAAAAAGGTGGTAGAAGAATTGAAGAACTCAACAAACAGTACTGTTGCTGTCAGGAGAATTCCAACTGGTAACAATCCCAGTGTGTTGGGGTAAATTGTGCTCCACAGGTTTTTTTCAGTGACTTGTTTTTCAGAATCGGGTGGCCAGGCCTTTCTTCGAATAGGCTTCTATGTGGGTTGTAATGTCTAATCATTTGATTAGCAGCCAAGCACACTGTTTGCACCACTCAGAGACTGAAGAAGTCGGTGGTGGTGGTGGCGGCCATTGCGCCGTTTCAACTCATGGCAACCCGATATGTGTGTGGTAGAATTGTCCTATTGAGGATTTTTAGGTCGTGGCTTTTGGGGATCAGATCTCCCAGCCTGTCTTATGAATTGCTTATGGATGGATAGGTTTAAACCACGAACGTTTTCGTTAATACTTGAGTTGCTGAACGATGAACTACCTAGAGACTTCTAGAGAACGTGACACAGTGATTGCAGAATGGATGATCTGGATGAACAGGGCTGTTGGACGAACTGGTCACTGGTTGGAAGACCATGTCTGTAAGCATCAGTAAGGTATGAAACATGGAACTGTGTAGAAGAGGAGTTAAGAGGCATGAGGTATAGAGCTAGCGGTATAATAAGAACCTAAGAATAAGAAGAAAAATGCCCAACAATGAAAAAATATTTCAAGAATCAGCAACTCCAAATCAAAGTCTTTTATAATGCCATACAGCAGTGCTTAAAAAACCCTCACAAATAGGCACATTATTGAGAAATGTAGGAATATCGAAGACAATGGGAAAATTGTACTTTTCTGAGAGAGAGGATGATCTTGAACAGGAACAAGCAGTCATAAGACTTCTCAGCAGCAACCCTGAATGCAAGACAGAATAAGAGTTTCACAGAACAAGAGTTTTGCTCCTCAGATTTTACACCTACATAAATGGTCAATGAAATGTACAGGCATGAAGATATTCTTAGGTCTAATTCAAAGTATAAGAATATTCATCCCACTGAGATAGTTAATGTCTATTTTCCCAACCTGGCGGATAAACACATATGAGATGAATTGAAGGGTAGATTGATAAATGGCTTGGTGAGCCTTGCCTTTCTAGTTCTCAGGTCCCTTACTTTCTGCTGGTTAGACCAGTGGTGCAGCTGCCTTAGCCAGTTCCCTGCTTCAACTGGCAAGGCTCACTTCCTGTGAGACATCCCTGAGGAGAAGTCACATGAACCTACCCCCTTCTTGCTTTCTTATGACATATATTAGTCTGCTAGGCCTGGTTCTGCCCCTGTGGGTGAGTATAATTGACAGTTTTGCCCTATCACCAGCCCCCATAGTTTGTATAAATAATGTACAATCAAGCATTTAATCTGTACATATTAACAATTTTGTATAGCAGTCTGAAAAGCTGGCCTATATATGTATACTTTCCTAATTTTTTTTCTCAACAGAGTTTTAAATTCTGGACTATAGGCTAGATTAATGATACTATCAATAGAATGACTCTGTGCCGCCGGGGGCTATGATATATAATGTTTTCTGTCATAAAATGATAATGATATTGCTAAAGTGAACTAGAGACATATATGAATCCTCGGTACATGAATGGATTTTGGGTTCACACTTAATTTAGTCCCAATCTAAGATTAATTCTTATGAACTAATGGAACATAAGAACAATTCTTTCAGGGGGAAAAAGGAGGGAAAGTAAGGGGCTGATATTAAGGGCTCAAGTAGAAAGAAAATATTTTGAAAATGATGATGGTAACAAATGTACAAATGTGCTTGACACAATGAATGGGTTTATGAATTGTGGTAAGAGCTGTATGAGCCCTCAATAAAATGATTCCAAAAAAGAACTGTAAGAGCCCCCAATAAAATGATTTCTAAAAAAACAAACCAAAAAAGAACATTTTGTTCTTATGACGTGGTCCTAATTTATAGTCACTCTTGAAGAGATCACTAGATATATGGGTGCTCTAGCAAAATATGTTTAAGAAGCCAGAAGGTGCCCAGCTATGGTGAAATCTTAAAGGCTTGTCTTCAAACAAGTCGTCGCAGAAAGTGAGGCATCAACTAAATTCACGAGGAAGAAGCACACCAGCTTGGGTCTTCTAAGGAATAAAATCTAAATGTGAAGGGGCAAACAGCCTCAGGGCCTAAACTATGAACACTGGTTTGTAGAAGGACATGGATAACACTGGAAGCCCAAAGCCCATGGGCAGGGATTAATCCCCACCTGGATTAAGCCTCTGGTGCTTCCCCTCTGACCACAGTCCAAGGGTGGGAAAAGCCTTCCTATCAAACAAAGAGCATTGTAAAGTCTGTGGTGGCACATGTAGGTAGGTTAAAATATAGTACCTTTCATTTGATCTTCCTCTTGACCCATTTATTTCATGTTTCAATACTTTATTTTCAATTGAGGTTTTTCTCTGTGTTGTTTTATCATCGTTGTTTGTTTGTAAATGGAATCCAGGATAGGTGAATGTATAGAAACAGTAGCTGAATTAGTAATGACCTGGGAACAATGGAGCTTGATGGCAGCGTGGTGAAGTGTTGGGCTGCTCCCCATCAGGCCAGCAGTTAGAAACCACCCACTTCTTTGTGGGAGAGGGACAAGGCTTTCTTCCCCATGAAGAGTTAGAGCCCAAGACACTCCTGGGGCAGCTCTCCCCAGTCCTGTAAATCCAGCGTGAGTCGGCGTCCATCGACTCAGCGGCAGGGAGTTTGGCTTTTGGGGGAAGAGGTTGAGGGAAACGGGGAGCTAACAACCAGGAGTGTGAGAAGAAAGTGTTCTGAAATTGACTTTGGTGATGATTACACAACTCTTCTCAGTATGATCAAACGATTCAACTGTGTGATTTGTGAATTATATGCCAATAAAGCTATTAGAACTGCAGAGAAAAATGACAGGATTGCATGAGCACCGCAACCGACGGAGTGAGCTCCATATCGCACCATTATTATGAAAAATAATATACAGCCACAGAGATCCCTACATAGCTGCTCAGCATCCTGTGGTGGCCTCCACATGGATACTTAAGTTCTGGAACCTGTGACCAGGTCTCTATTGGGGAAAAGTTCTTTGCCGATGGAATTAGCAGTGACATCACTGAGGGGGTGATGGGACTGTAGCCTGCACTGGTGGCAAGTGTCAGAGGAGATGATACCAAAATGACCCAATAGAATTCTTGTGCCGTATTTCAGCAAGAGTTTGTTATTTTTTAAAAGAGCAATGCTGGCCATCGAGCTCAGAAGTAACAAAACCCACATAGAAGAAGACATCAGCCTGTGTGACCACGAGGTGTAGAAGGGATAAGGTATCAGATATCAAAGAACTAAAAATTACAGCATTATAAATGAGGGGGAGTACAGATTGGGGACCCAAAGCCCATCTGTAGGTGAAGCAACATCTCCTTACAGAAGGATCACGAGGGGAGGCGGGGAGATGAGCCAGTTAGGGTGCAGTGTAGCAACTATAAAATATGCAGCTTTCTTCTAGTTATTCAATGCTTCCTCCTCGCCACGATCATGATCCCACTAGACCAGAGCATGTACAGATAGGAACCAGATCAATGATGAGAGTAGCATTACCTTGAGGGTAGGCGGGAGGTCGGGGGGCGGGGGGGAGGAAAGCCAGAGAAAGGGAGACCAATAGTAATAATTGACATACAGGATGCTTATGGAAAAAAAGGAAAGAAAAAAATAATTGATGTATAATTCCACCCCCCACACCAAAGCAATAAAACGTGGGTGAAGGGAGACAGTGGACAGCTTAAAATATGAAGATAAAAATAAATTCTTAGGAGTCTAAGAGGGTGGGAGAGTCAGGGAGGGAGGGGAGAAAAGAGTGGATAACAAGAGATCAAGTAGAAAGAAAATGTTTTGGAAACGATGATGGCAACCTATGTACAAATGTTCTTGACACAATTCATGTAAGGATTGTCATAGGAGCAGTAAGAGTCCCCAATAAAACGATGTCTTAAAATGAAAAGCAAAAGCAGTCTCAGAAATTCACAGGCACAGTTCTGTTTTTCACCCTGCCTTTAGGGTCGCTGTGAGTCCCATCGACTGGATAGCAGTGAATATGTTTGTTGTTGTTCTTACATTTTCTCATTGATGGAAGTCAGGTAATGATACCTATCACTGTGGATCGTTCTGGGATTTCAGGAAGCGTGTCCTACACGGTGCACAGGAGGACTGCTACAGAACCCTGGCTGTGCCCACCCCTTCATTAGCTAGTTATTCGTTAAGTGCTGACATGTCTTGGCCTTGGCTAGACAATTACTCAGAGCATCCCTGTGTGCACACAGAGAAAACAGCTCCATGAGAAATTGTCCTCTTTGTCAGCGGAGGGTTGGTATGTGTGGGGCTGGCGGGCTGCCTGGGAGACAGGCAAGGGTCAGCGGGGTTCTTGCCAGTGGTCCGCAGTGTTAGCCAGGGAAATCAACTCTCAGTCCTCCTGGCACCTCCTGCTGGTCTTGGGTCAACATAATTACAGCTTTTAAAAAGAAAAGTAGGAAAGCAACCAACATCCTCACTCACCACGTAAACAGGATATTCCCCGAATTGCCGCCATGGAGATGTTTATGTTCTGTTCAGGGGACAATTGCAGAAAGGCCCCTGGGAGCTTTGATTGCAGCTTAGGGCAATGATCTGCCATCAGCGGTGGTCGCTGGGTACTTCCCAACTCTGTCTCCACTCTGCATGCTCAACTTCACCGGATAGTTTTGAGGCTGTGCTGGCCCAGGGACGCAGTCCTTGGAGACTCTGCTTCTGACTCTCTGTGGAAGGACCTTTCCGAACGGGTAAGGTCATTCTGGGGTCTGATGTCGTTTCCAGTATGACTCCCCTGACCTCGTTGATAGGTGCCATCAAGTTGGTGTCACCGCATCGTGATCCTGTGTACAACAGAGAGAACCACGGGCTGGGCCTCTGCCATTCTCTCAGTTGCTGCCATGGTTGAACTCACGGTTGCTGTGTCCATCCATTTTGTTCAGGGCCCTTCCCTTTTTTATGATAGTTCACTTACCCAAGCAGGGGCTAGTGCCTCCTGATGACGTTTCCAAAGTACACGAGATCAAACCTTGCCTTCCTGGTTTCTAAGGAGTATTCTGCCTGTCCTTCGTCCAAGATAGATTTGAGGGGATTGAAAAGACCATCATTTGAGCCAGGCGCACCATAGTCCTCAAGTAACGTCTTTGCTTTTTGACCCTTTAAGAATCTTTGTAGCAGATTTGCCAATGCAACACATCCTTTGATTTCTGGACGACAGCCTCTGTGGACAGTGACTGTGGATCCAAGTAAAATGGAATCCTTGACAGCTTTGATCTTGTCTCCGTCTATCACCACGTTACTACTTCTCGTGAAGATTTTTGTCTTCTTGATGTGGAGATGTCATTCACACTGAAGGCTGTAGACTTTGATCTTCATCACATTCACTCGCGCACAGCCATCCAGGCAATTTCAATTCATAACAACCCCATAGGAAAGGGTAGAACTGTCCCCAGAGGCTCCCAAGACTGTGACCCTCTACTGTTTTATACAGTCTCATCTCCCTCCCTTGGAGCAGTGGAGGGTTTCGAATAACTGATTTTGGGCTTAGCAGTCCAGCACATAATAGCTACACCACCAGGACTCCTTTCATCTGTATCAGTAAATGCTTTAATTTTTTTTTTTTTTGCTTTCAGCAGGCAAGGCTGTACCATTTACATATCAAGAAGTGGTGAATTGGTCTTCCTCTTGTTCTATGCCTGGTTCTGCTTCATTTATTCAACCTCTCAGATTATTTGCTCAGCATATGGATTGAGTAATTATGGTAAAGGGATGCA
Organism: Nesogale talazaci; assembly: GCA_004026705.1. Taxonomy (NCBI): domain Eukaryota; kingdom Metazoa; phylum Chordata; class Mammalia; order Afrosoricida; family Tenrecidae; genus Nesogale; species Nesogale talazaci. Next base: position 54,017 of record PVJH01008332.1, read on the forward strand.
ACTGACATATATCTTTCCAAATTTTAGACCTCATTTTAGCCCCTGGTTTGTTTGATTGACTGCTCTTGGTCTATGTACAGGCTCTACAAGGAAACAAACAAGTGTTCTGGAATTCTCATTCTTTACTTACAGTACCCATAACTTGTTAATATGCGTACTGTTAAAGGCCTGATACCCATACTTTGTTACTGTGCTCACTGTGAAAGATCTTTGTGTACTCAAAAAAACACAGGTAAATGTCTTTCTGAGAGTCTTGCGCTGAGATCCACCTGACATCAGCAATCGTATCCTCTTTTGAGTGCCGCTTTAGCTTCTGGTAGTTCTCTGTTGATGTGCTGCTGTCATTTCAAATGATCTTCAACAAAGTATTTGCTGTGTGTGATAGTAACGACCCCGTTTGATACATTGTGCACTCTGCACTTTCTTCGGGATGGTCATAGAAATGTGTTCATCCTTATCAGTTATCCAGGTAAGCTATCTTCCAAATTAGTTGGTGTTGATGAGTGAGTGCTTTCAGCAGTGCATCTGCTTGTTGAAATAGCTCAATTGCTATTATGTCAATTCCTCAAGCCTTGTTTTTTGTCAGGTTCTTTAGTACAGCTTAGACTTCTTCTTTCAGTACTGTTTTCCCTCGATCATATGCTACCACCTGACATTGTTGAATATGGACCTATTCTTTTTAGTACAATGCCTCTGTATATTCCTTTCATCTTCCGTTGGTGCTTCCAACTGAAGCAATAGTTCAATATTTTGCCCAGCAAATCCTCTAAGGTTGCCACTAGAGACTTGAACTTTTGTCCACATTTGGCTTCCATGTACTTAGAGATAGACAGTGAGTGAATTACCTCACTTAACCTTCATAATAACCCTTTATAGTAATTTGATTATCCTGATTTTACACTTGAGGAGACTCTAAAAACCCAAGCAACTGAATTTAAAGTTAAGTCAGTTGGATTGCCAAGCCTGGGCCAAATAGTAACCAGGTCAAGATAGGTATCATATGTTAAGTTCAACATTCTCTCTCTAAAGCCAAGCATAGTGACTTGGAACATATTTGTTGGCAACAATACATATATAGCACGAGTAACAGGAGTGGTGATACTGGGAGGGTGGGGGGATGGTGGAGTAGAAAGGGGGGAACTAATTTCAGGGATCTACATATAACCTTCTCTCTGGGGCATGGCCAATAGGGAAGTGAGTGAAGGGGCACATTGGGCAGTGCATGATATGAAATAGCAATTTGTAAATTATTAAAGGTTCATGGGGGAGGGATGAAGGGAAATATGGGGAGGTGGAACTGGGGGCCTAAGTGGAGGGAGGATGTTTTGAGAGTGATGATGGCAACAACTGTGCAAATGAGATCTGCATACAATTGATGTATGTATGGATCGTGAGGGGAGGTGTGTGAGTACCCCAAAATAATACATTTTAAAAATGGGGGGGGAGGGGAAAGAGGAGCTTTTTTTTAAAAGAGGAGCTTATACCAAAGGCTCAAATGGAAAATGTTTAGAAATGTATGTGGCAACATGTGTGCAAATGTGCTTGATACAGATGATGTACTGAATGTTATAATAGCTGTAAGAGCCCCCAATAAATTTAGTTAAAGAAATACATATATAGCAGTGCTTTTTGGAAAATGCTGGTTTCTGTTGAGTTTTAAATTTTAAAAAAGAATTTTGTTATTATTAAAAATACACATAAAAGACACACACACATCAAATGAACTGTATACAATTCGGTGACAGTGATTGCATTCTTTGGGTTGTGCAACCATTCATGCCCTCCTTTTCTGAGTGTTCTTTTTCTAGTAATGTCACTTGCTACACCCTGAAGTTCCTATCATTTTCTTTGAGTTGTTGTCACTTTGATTCCATAGTGATACTTCTTACAAGATCACAATGTTCAAGGCAGACATGTTTTATTAGTTAAGCTATACTATCGTTTAATTTTTGTGACAATTTCGGGGAATATTTTTGGTTTAGGCTTTCCTCTTGGGTCTTGAGACACCAAGAGGACCAAATGTTTAACGAAGAAGCCAAATCATACTTTTCTGGAATTCTAGGCAAGGAGAACATCTTTTGAAGGTCCAGTCTAGCCTGTTTTTGAGACAGCTGAATCAGTGAATGAATGATTTGTTTCTGGCACACAATCCTGAGAGAGTGTTGCTACTTTTTCCCAGGATGAATGTGAAGGGAGCTCTGAAAATAGGTAGAAGAAGAACCTCAGGAACAACAGAAGGTGGTCTGTCTACATTTCTAATTCTAGATGGAATTAACTGAGACCTGAGAGCCCAATAGCTTTCTAATTCTTGAATAGAAGCAGGGGTGGGGGTAGTGGATTTTGACTCATAGTGACCCTATATGGCTGGGAGAACTGTTATAGGGTATCCGAGACTGTAACTGTTTACATGAGTAGGAAGTGTTGGTCACACTGCTGACCTTCTGGTTAAGGAGATTTTGAAAAAAAAAAAAGAAGACAGTAAGTCTTGGGAGTAGGTGGCATATTTTTCCTGCAAAAAGTATTAGGGCATTAACATACCCAATATCTGAATATAGTAAGGCCCTCTCCATCATCTAGACTGTTAGATTAAAGGAAAATGTAATCATCAAACTTCTCCCTTATCTGTTCAGGTTTCCTCATGGGGAGGCAGTTGGATGGTCGCAGGGACTCCTCCTGAAACTATGTGCTACCAGAATATCACTAGTATTTCACAGTCAAGTATTAATGGTTGTTTTAAACCACACAAGTTGGAAAGATAAGGCTTAAAAAATCAAAGACTTTGAAAGGTTGCCTGGATCAACAATGTTTAGGGATTTTAAATTGCTGGAAAGGAGCTCTAATGAATTGGTGTGGTGGGGGTGGTGGGGGTGGAATTTTTTTTATCATGGTAGCCATCACATTCTGAGTTAAGGAAGACTGAGTCAGGACCCTGGATGCATCATTGGTGATGTGTTCTGAAGGGATGCATGGGAATTGCAGCTGGATCTCAGTTTCAGGGGGCACCCAGGGGCCAAATGATCGTTGACTGTCCTTCTCAGTTGTCTCTTCCCTTTATATTTACTCCTTCTTGTGCGCAGCACAGTCTTCTACCTGACTGTCTTCCTTCTTGCTGGAGACCAGTCTAGGCTTGCATTCAGGGTAAACTCCAGCTCCCTTGGGCTGCTTCTTCTTTATCTTGCTTCATGGAAAGAGATCGTGTAAATAAACACGTGAAATAGACTGGGGAAAAAATTCCCTGTGCTTCTAACCACATGTTCTGGCCACATCGCCTATACAAGGTGACAAGCCTACCTCAATCTGCCTGAGCTAGTGCCACAGTTTTGACACGATGACTGCTCCTTTTGATCTCATGCCTCCTTGTCACCCCCAAGTCACACTCCTGCCCCCCACTGTGCATACCTATAAATCAATGTTCAAGAGACATGTAGATAATGGCCCAAGCCTGGGGAAACTGTCCCTCTCACATCTCCCTCACAACCTTTCCTGCTTTAGTTGCTGATGAAGATGTATATTCTATCAAATAGCAAAACTGAATTTTCAACTCTCCAGACATGGGTTTGGAATTGATCTCCTGTTGAATATCCCATTGGCCAGGCAGCAGGTATTACTGAAGATCCAGTTGAGCTGATTAAACTTAAGCAATAAACTGTTGTCTTTGCCATGGGTCATCCTGCTGGTCAAGAATAAATTTTATTAGCGTCAAAGCCATTGGAATCATTTTTCCTGAAGCAGCTCACTCCCCACCCACCACCCCAGCTCCCAGTCGCATGCACCACAGTCCCAAAGGGCATTCAGTCCCCCAAGAGTTTTTGTGGTTGTGACAGGGCATGGTGCTCTGGTCCTCGGGTCTTAGCTGCCCATTGTATCAGGCTCTTTAGATATGGGATGTGTGCAGCCAGTTGCCTTCCCTCTGGTGTTCCTTTTTCCTGCTGGTCACATGTGCCTCCTGCTGCTGCCACCCCAGGTCTAACCACTTCACCCTGCACCTCCCATACACAGCAACTTCCAACTTGGTGATTCCTGTCATGTGGCCCTTACTCCACAAAGCACCCTGCTACTCCCCTCAGCCTCACCTAAAAGTCACAGCTGTTTCCAAGTCAAATGAAGGGATAGTCTCTCAGAGTATGTGTCTTTCAGCCAGACGTAGAGCTCAAACAGTGCCTCGCTAGTTTAGTGTTATAACTAGCTTGCTAGAGGATCACCCTAACCACGGAATAAATTCAAGTTCAAGAAATAAGGCAAGATAGTGCAAGTATTTGAGGCCTGGGACTCCATCAACTCCAAAGTCTCCTTTCCTCTTGTCCTGTGGAATATGGAACCTTTCTATAGCTGGTACTTTTCTGGGCCTATTTTTGTTTTTAAATCATTTTATTCAGGGCTCATACAACTCTTAGCACAATCCATACATACATCTATTGTATGCAAAGCACATTTGTACCTTTGATGCCATCATCACTCTCAAAACATTTTCTTTCCACTTAAGCCCCTGGTATTGGCTCCTTCTTTTTCCACTTCCTCCCCGCTCCCCCCTCCGTCATGAACCCTTGGTAATTTATAAGTTATTATTTTTTGTCATATTGAATGTTGTCCAATGTCTCCCTTCACCTGCTTCCCTGTTGTCCATACTGCAGGGAGGAGGTTATATGTAGATCATTATAATTGGTTCCCCCTTCCTACTCTCCCTATTGGTCCTAAAGGGATCATCTGTCCTGGATTCCCCATGTTTCTGGTTCCTGTCTGTACCAGTGTACATCCTTTGGTCTAACCGAATTTGTAAGGTAAAATTCAAATCATGTTAGCAGGAGGGAGGAAGCATTTTAGAACTAGAGGAAAGTTGCATATTTCACTGTTGCTACACTGTCCCCATGACTCTTCTGTAAAGGAATGTCACTTCCCCTGCAGATGGACGTTGGGTCCCCAATCTGTACTTCCCCTCATTTATAATACTATGATTGTTTAGTTCTTTGATTCCTCATGGTCACAGAGGTACTGCTTTCATGTGAGCTTTGTTATTTCTGAGCTAGATGGCCTCTTGTTTACCTTCAAGCCTTTAAGACCCCAGATGCTATATCTTTTGATAGTCAGGCACCACCAGCATTTTCCCCACAATTGCTTATTCACACCTTTCTCTTCAGCGATTATATCAGGAAGGTGGGCACACAATGATGTGATTTTAGTTCTTTGATGCCTGATAACTGCTTCCATTAATACCTCATGGTCACACAGGCGGGTGTGTTTCTTACATGTGGACTTTTGTTCTACTCAGTTAGATGGCCACTTGTTTGCTTTCAAGCCTTTAAGACCTCTGGGCCTTTTTTTAACACCTTGAGTTCATGTACATAGTAACAAAACTCCCATAAGCTGTATTTTCATTCATTCAAATGGAGACCTGTCAGACTCTCTTACAGATTGTTTCCCTTTTGCCTAGACTAAAAATATGGCAAAAAAAAGAGGCAGTAGCTATAGTTATATTTGGGAAGTAAGAATTATATTTTAACTTATGTGTTTCCTAAATTTTCTGTACTTTTTATATTAATGAGGACAAAAGAGGACCCACAGTACCAAGTTAGTACTTAGCATTAACTCAGAAAACATTTCTCAGTCTCATTTATTGCCATTCCTCTCCCTGAGAATCTGTAGAATTTATATTCACATATTTAAACATCCAAAGGTCACATTTTAAAGATCCCAGGTAGTTTGATTTACTGGTTCAGGTTTACAGATCACTTTTGATGGGTCACCTTTATCTTTGCTTTCTAAAAAGCATCCTTTAATTCCTTGTTGTAGAGCTGAGCTGAGGTTCTGTGTCAAGCTGAGCTGGCCACTGTAGACAGGGCTCCATTTCCTATCAACCCAGATGAGCAAGTGAGAGTGGCAATGCACGCATGTTCTATAGAGACTTGACCAGCAGAAGTAAACTCTTCTGGACCTGCTTGGGGAGGGCATAGGAGAAGAGGCAGCTGTTACCTGAGCAACTGTGAAGACTTGGTAGGCTCCCCTGGAAGCTCACTTGCCTCTGTCAATAGAAAAATCACCATGATTATCAAGTGCTTTCAGTGAAGTGCCCTGATATGAGTTTTGATGGAGGTTCTTGGAGGGATAAAGAAGAAAGGAGATTTGATCTGGGCAGAAGGACTCGACGTCATTAGATTTTCTGGTGGAGAAGGTTACTGATTCAAAATGTGCCCTTGGATCAGATGGTCCCAGGCAAGAAAATATAAATTGGGTGTTGGCAGGAAACTTGCTGCTTCTTGCCATCAGAGAGTCATGCGATTCTCAGGAATGGTGAACATCTGTTTGAAGGGCATCCCGACCTTGGATTAGCAGAGAATGCAAAAGAAACTGCAGTAGGATTTGATGTGTAGTTTTCATTCCAGATAGCGTGTGTGTTGAGAAGCCTCATGAAAATGGAGCAATATAGTCTTTTCATTTAACCAATATCAATAAATAGCTGTTGAGTGCTAACTATGTGCTAGTCACTCTGTTCAGCACTGGGGATATGATAATTACTGGGACAAACCCTGTTCTTTCTTGTGTAGCTTAGAGTTTGGCAGGCAATTATAAAGCAGTATGACAAGAACCAGTGGCCAAGGAGAAGTCTATCAACTGGGTATCTAGTCCCCCACCGCCTTCTCTCTCATGATACACATCCATTAAAAATTCGATAGATGAGTCCCCAATAAAATGACTTGTAAAAAAATTGGATAGATCATCCTGACTTGGCTGTTGAGATTAAAATGATAAAAGTATTCATCTGAAATTTAATATGATTATGAGTTTGCTGTTGCAAAGTTTGTGCTGTTCTCAGAATTCAAAGTTTTTCAGATATGTGATAGACAAATCATACACCTATAATGACCTATGTAACACTCCCAATGGAAATTGGGGGAATGTCCTACTGACGGTTCTACGGTGAAACGCATGGGTACTTGACACCAGTTGCAATGAAGCCTAGACATACGTAGTCTCACACCATTTCAGGCCAGGTATTGCTACCAAATAAAGTTCTGAAAACGCTTTGGCTTCTCAGAGTTTTGGGAATTTCAGAATGTTGATAAGGGATGGTGACTTTCATCAGCTAATGAAGACCATTCAGTCTGACCCCACTGGTTTATTGGTTCACACGGACACTTGAGTAAACTGGGTTTCCATGAACACATTATGTTTTTGCGCTGGATTATTTCACCAGAATTAATTAGAAAATAAGTTTAACTTTCCCCTACAAACAAGTTTAGCTGGAAGGTAAAACCAACAAACAAAAACTCCTCTAAACACCCCCAATAACCACTACAAATCCTTGTTATCCCCTCATATTTGTGTTCTTCTCTCCCAGTCTCCATGTCTACCAGACTTACTCTGCTAGTTGACTGTTTGTGAACCACAATATGAAGTGGGAAGCAGAATTCCACCAGAGCCACACCAAAGATTCTGAATGAGAGCCAGGAAGCATCTGATGCACTAGGACGGCAGAAAACCAACATCCTGGCCCATGGCGCGACTGACATCAGCACCAACCACTGAGTGGAAAGCAGAGGGCTTGAGGGGGTAAAGGGCGGGCAGTTTAGTGGCTGAATTCCTCCCTCTCACGCAGAAGACTTGGGCTCGGTTCTGGCAGACACGCGTCATGCACAGCCACTATCTGTCCCTCAGTGGAGACTCGTGCGTGCTTTGTGGTCGAACAGGTTTCTGTGGCACTTCCAGAGAAAGGCAGAGGATGGGAGGCCGAATGAGCTATTTCTGAAAATCACATAGAGAACATGCTCTGGATCACAATGGTCCAGTCTACACCCATCACAAGCCTGGGAAGCCTTTTGTGTCCATGTGCTGCAGGTCATCCTGAGTGGAGAGTCAACGCCACTGCAACTCACAGCAAGGGCAAGACAAAACAGCATCCTTGTTTCTGTATTTTAAGTCCTGCAAACTTTGTCCCAGCTTGGGACCTTTAAGCTTTGTGTTTCTTCTTCCTAAGGTTTTCGTATCTTGAGGAAGACATTCTTTGACCACCCTGTTTAATGCTGCCTATCTCTAGCCACAACCAGGGTTTGTTTTCCTCAAAGGTTTTATCTGAACCAGTCTTGCTAGTTGCTTGTTTGCTTCTTTCTCATTTTTTCTCATTCTCAAAGCAATTTTCTGCCTCGTTCACAGGAGCCTAATTTCTTAGAGGCAGGCCTCGCCCCTTGAGATCCTCAGTGCAAAGTTGTTAGGTGAACAGATGCCCTTTGAAATATTCTTAGCCTCTCGACTTTACAGTGCCTCCTTCCCCGAGGTCCCAATATCTGGAGTTACTGTTGTGACAAATGCCCCAGAAAAAAAATTGTAAATGTGGGAAACGTGATCAAGCATGACGCATGGTAGATTATTAAATTAGCTTTGTAAACTGTGAATCACAAATCATGGTTCCATCTGCTCTGTGACAGTGAAAACAGCAAAAATTTTCCACAAGTTAGGAATTAAAACAAAAGAGAAGCTATGAATTTCAGCTCATGAAAAGCCTTCGACAACTCGTTTGTTTCACCAGCCTCTTGCCTCCTCCCTAGGCAACCATTTCAGACTCTGCTGTCTGGCCACCACCCATCTGTCAATGTGTTGTACAGCGTGTGGCTGTGATGTTGGAAGCTATGCCACTAGAATGTCACACACCATCAATGTCACCCATGGTATTACAGATTTCAATGGAGCTTATAGAATAAGGTAGATTAAGAAGAAAGATCTGGTGAACTACTGATGAAAATGAGCCAATGAAAACCTGGATCACAAGAGAACAGTGTCCCACTTGCTTGCTTGGCCTAGGTCATCAGGAATGATGAATGGCTGGAGTTGGGAATCACATTTGGTAAAGCAGAGGGCCAGCAAGGGCAAGGAAGAACTTCAGTGAGATGGATTGGTGACCCAGACCAGGGAACATTTTGTTTGGTTTTGCATGAGGTCATTGTGACTTAGAGTTGATTGGGTGTCAGCTTTCGATTTATTGCTCTGTGTATCTTTTTGAAAGGAGCCTTGGGAGTGTAGTGGTTATGCATCGGGCTGTTAACTGCAAGGTTAGCAATTCAAAATGATCAGTCAGCTCCATGAGAGAAAGTGGGTGCTTTCTACTCCCATAAAGAGTTATAGTCCAGGCAGTTCGACTCTTTTTTTTGGGGGGGGCATCACTGCCCCCTGGTGGTGGGAGTAGGAGGTCCAGCCTTGCTCCTGGAGAGCACTGCTGGATTTGAACCCATGGGCCGCAGTCCCGCACAAAACCACTACGCCACCGGGGCTCAGCCCCTCAACTCTATGTCTTTTACGGTTGCTAGGAATCAGACGCTATTCAATGGCAGTGAGCTCGGTGAGTTTTGGCACCTTTCTGGAATAAGTTCCAGAATCTAATAATAGAAGTGATGAATTTTCTCCAATGAAAAATTTTCTGCTACATAGCCCAGTACCCAGGATATAGGTTTTTCAATAACTACTCGTTGACAATGGACTATAAACGGTGTCTGGGTGGCACAAGCGTTTAATGCCTGACTAATAGCTGAGGGTTCACAGTTTGAACCCATCAGAGGCATCTGGGAAGATAACGCATAGAAATCTGCTTCTGTGGGTTACATCTTGAAAGCCCCACAATGTCGTTCCACTCTGCACCCAAGGGGCTTCCGCGAGTTGAAATCTACTCAGTGACATTTATTAAAAATAACAGCAGTTCTGTGGTAGTTAGATCCCTTTTTCTCAACGTGAAGGTGTATGAAAGTGTAGGGATGAAATCCAGCGTGTCAATCAACTCACAGCCTGATGGTGACAAAGATGAGCAGATGGGAGAGGAAAGGAGAAACAATCACAGGTTGACGTTCTTATCGCCGCGTCAACTCCTGAGACCATCTTTGCATTTTAAGAATCGGTTCGGATGTTGTGTGTCTTGGGAGTACCACAATCAAGGAAGCTCAATACAGTGATCTTTACCAGAAAGGTTAACCTTTGTGATTTCCTCTCTGCATTCTGGTGCTTTGCTGTTAATAGGGGTTATATATCATGTGAGGATGGTGTGCTTATAAGAGAGGAAAAGATACACAGGGACAAGGGAGCAGAAGTTGGGAAAGAGATCGATTTTTTCTCAGTCTCAGAATCAGTCCTTTTGGCACCCTGATCATAGACTCTTAGACTTCAGAACTGTGAGACAATCCATCTCTGTTGCTTAAACCCACTCACTTTGTGGTATTTTGTTACAGCGGTCCTAGGAAATTAATACCCAAACCCTTGGGCAATTGGATATTATGATAAAGATATAAGAAGGGAGCCCTGGATATTTTTCTGCCAAGTACACCTTGTAGTGACTAGTCCATGACTCTGCTGAAGGATTTGACTGCAAAACACTTAAAAAGGCAGCAGTCTACATCGGTAGTGAGAAAGAGGGAAAAAAAACCCAGCAAGTCATGAGGTGAGTGTGTGAGCAAAGTTGTGAGCAATTCATCAGAAAAATCTAAATTTGAGTGCCTGGCTTCTAGGACTATTTTCTTAGTCTCTTCTTGAACAACTACTACATTGACTCCTCACAGCAAAGCTCTCACTGTCCAACATTTCACAATTGCACCAAAGTTAAACATCTACTGACTATGTATGTCACCATACAGCTCTTACGATGTGTGTGGTAAATTATATACATGAATGCACAACATTTTTCGCACAGTATTTTTAATACCATGGTTTGCACTTGGTTCAATGTGAGATGTGACTGGGGTCAGGATACAGCAGGGCAGAGCCAGCTTGCAGATTTTGTAGCACTACATCATAAGATTTTAAGATGGCTTCGCTGTTTCACAGCTCCCCTACCCCCACAATCTTGGTTTCCTTGGATTTCCAGATAGGATGGTAAGTCCTGTCGGTCTAAGTGTCTTACAGCACACACACCCCCCAACCCCACACACATGGACTTGTGTCATTCTTCAAGTGGATAAGTACTCAGTACCCAAGATAACCCAAAGCTTGAAGAAAAGTAATTGCCCAACAATAGAAGAGACAAACTATAGACTCGGTTATGGCAGACTACAATGACACTTTCAAGGGATTTATAATGGTGGGAGAAATCACTTTGGAGGGCATAGTTAATGAAGAGAATAGGATTGTTAATTATATATTCCATCTGATTACTTGTCTAGAGACAAAGACTTGAAGGAAGTAGCCCCAAACTTAACAGTAGTATTCTTGGGTGGTATATTATGAGTGATTTATAAAATGTTTTTTATGCTTTTTGAAAGCATATACAGATGAGTCTATTATTGTTTTCAATGACTAAGAATAAGTAAATAAAGAAGCTCCTTATTTTTTTATAAATCATTTTATTGAGGGCTCATACAACTCCCATACAATCCATACATGCATCAATTGTATGCAGACAACATTTGCACACTTGTTGCCATCATCACCCCTGAAACATCCTCCCTCCACTTGAACCCCCAGTACTAGCTCCCCATATTTCCCCTCCCTCCCCACACCCATTCCACCATGAACCCTTAATAATTTACAAATTGTTGTTACTTTTTCATACTGTACACTGTCCAATGTGTCCCTTCACTTACTTCCCTGTTGTCCATATACCAAAGAGGAAGTTATTTGTAGATCCCTGAAATTGGTTCCCCCTTTCTATTCAACCATCCCTCCACCCTCCTGGTATCACTTCTCCCACCACTGGCCCTGAAGGGATCATCTATCCTATATTCCCCATGTTTCCGACTCCAGTGTACATCCCCTGGTCTTGGTGGATTTGCCAGGTAGAATTGGGATCATGATAGTGGGTGGGAGAAAGCATTTGAGAACTAGAGGAAAGTTGCGTATTTCATTGTTACTACACTGTACCTTGACTAGCTCATCTCCTCCTTGCAACTCCTCTGTAAGAGGATGTTGATTCACCTATTGATGGGCTTTGGATCCCCAATCTATACTTTCCCTCATCTATAATGATATAATTTTTAGTTCCTTGTTGCCTGGTATCATATCCCTTTGACACCTTGTGATCCCACAAGCTGGTGTGCTTCCTCCATGTGGACTTTGTGTTGCTAAAAGAAACTCTTTCTATGGAGTCTTTGGACAGTCTGCTCTGCAGAGTGTTTTAAGCCCTGTCCTCACAGAGATTTCCCTCTGAGAGGTACCTAACTGACCCAGAAGCCATTGTTCAGCACAGAACCTAGACAGGGAGTAGGAGGAGATGAACGGCAAACTTCTTAATAAGATTTGAGCCAGAGGAAACCTGAAGACCCACACTAAGAAACCTTAGTTTGGTGAGTTCTTGTTTCTCTGCCTGCACTTGTGTCAGATCCAGGGTCCTATCTCACTGTAGACCAGCGATTCCCAAAGTGGGTGCCACCGCCCCCTGGTGGGTGCTGCAGCGATCCAGGGGGGCGATGATGGCCACAGGTGTATTAGTGGGCAATGAATAAGGGGGCAGTAAAAGGGGGCGGTAAAAGGATAAAAAAAAAGAAGAGAAGATTAAAAAAAATAATTTATGTATTCCACTCATAGCACTTAATTTTTCTTTGAACAAAGTACTGCTGGATGTTGGCTGGGTTCCTGCATACTCCCTCCCTTGCATTGAGGTCTGTGCAATCGCGCACTGCTACTGTTCACGTGGTGCCTCTGAATTGCCGTTCCAAAACACGTGAGCACGACGAGCATTGCGTAATATAACTCTAAGTTAGATTGTTGTGATATTGTGACCAGTTAAAGTTAACTAACAAATAGGGCGACTATAATTGGTGAGTATTATTTATTTATTTTATAATAATTATATGCGCTTTACAATTAATAATTTCATGTCTATTTCATGAGCATTTATTTTAGTTTTTTTTTACAAAAAATCTCAAAAAATTATAAAAAAATTAACAGTTCAAACTGTTAGAAACTATCTTACTATATTTAATTATAAAATATATCTATAGAGTTTTTATTTTTGAGCAATGAGAATGAAAAGATCTTTATAATTTGACTTGCCCCAAATTTATTTTGACATACTGTATATCTTTCTGTTTAATGACTATTAAAATTAAAAAAAATTAATTTCCAGGGGGCGCTAAGTAATATTTTTTCTGGAAAGGGGATGACAGACCAAGTAAGTTTGGGAACCACTGCTATAGACTGGATACTCTAGTTGTTCTTCTTCCCCTACTTTCTGCTCCTCAAGCTCTGGCACTGGAAACAGAGGGAGCAGGAGAGGCTTTCCACCCAGGCGGAGTACTTGTAGGTCCTTGTGTTGCCTCGCAACTTTCTCCAGGGATCATTGTGAGGTCACACCGTGATTATCTCAACAAAGTGTAGGATGCCTAGTGGGGCTTAATTAAGAATAATGTAGCCAAGAGGAATTACTGAAACCTGAATGAAGGCCAAATGTGATAGTGGGACAAAAGGAAAGTAAAGGAAAATAGAGGAAAGAAATAGGAGGCAAGGGACATTTATAAAGGTTTAAATACGGACATGTACATATGTAAATATATTTATATATAACACTAGGGAGATAGTTCTGTGGGTTTATATTTAGATGCTACATATTAAGGTAGCAGATGGACATTAGGCCTCAACTCAAGTATCCCCTTAACACAAGAATACTTTGTTCTAATAATTTCGCATTCTAAGACGCTCACCTTCCTGTCATGATTGCTGAAGACAAAATGGGTGCATATGTGGTAAAGAAAGCTCATGGTGTCCAGCTATCAAAAAATATAGCATCTGGGGTCTTAAAGGCTTGAAGATAAACAAGCAACCATCTAGGTGAGAAGCAACAAAGTCTATATGGAAGAAGCACACCAGCCTGTGCGATCATGAGATGTCAATGAGACCAGGTATCATGAGATGTCAATGAGACATCAAAGACCCAGAACAAAAATCATACCAATGTGAATGGGTGGAGGGTGGTACACTTGGAGTGGGGACCCAAAGCCCATCTGTAAACAATTGGACATCCCTTTACAGAATGGTCACGTGGAAGAGACAAGCCATTCAGGGCTCAGTATCATACTGATGAAGCATACAACACTCCTCTAGTTCTTTAATTCTTCCTACCCTCCAATCCCCCACTATCATGACCCTAATTCTACCTTACAAATTTGACTGAACCAGAACACATACACTGCTATAGATAAGAGCCCACAACACAGGGGGTCCAGGATAGATAAACCCCTCAGAACCAATAATGAGAAAAGAGGTACCAGAGGATAAGGGGATGGTGGGGGGGGGGGGGGGGGGGCGGGGAGAGAAAGTGGAAATTGATCACAAGGATTGACATATAACTCCTCCCAAGGGGACAGACGACAGAAAAGTGGGTGAAAGGCGACATTGGTTAGTGTAAGACATGAAAAAAATTAAAATAATTTATAAATTATCAAGAGTGACGGAGGTGGGGTGGGAGAGGAAGGGGGTAAAATGAACTCATACCAAGGGCTCAAATAGAAAGAAAATATTTTTAAAATGATGATTGCAGCAAATGTGTTTGACACAACAGATATATTTATGGATTGTGATAAGAGTTTTATGAGTTCCCAATAAAATGATTAAAAGAAAAAGTAGTTAACTTAAAAAATCATGTTAAACAAACAAAAAGGTCAGGATAGTGGGATTAAGGGGAACCCTTAACTAGAGAAATGTGTATTTTGTCAGTGATATACTACACCCTGGCTGAATTGTTTCTTCTGTGTGACTCTTCTGTGAGGGGATGTCCAATTGTCTACAGATGGGTTTTGGGTTGCCACTCTGACCCTTCTCCACACTGATATAATTTTTGTTTTTGATCTTCTGATACCTGCTCCCTTCGACACCTTGTGATCATATAGGCTGGTGTGCTTCTTCCATGTGGGCTTTGTTTCTTCCCTGTTAGATGACTGTTCGCTTAACTTAAGACCTTTAACATCTTAGCTGCTATATCTTTTAATAGGCAGGTACCATCAGCTTTTTCTACCACATTTGCCTATGGTTTTTTTTTGGGGGGGGGCATCACTGCCCTCTGGTGGTCGTGGGAGCTACCCAGCCTTGCTCCTAGAGAGCCGCTGCTGGATTTGAACTGCTAAACCCTTGGGCTGCAGTCCCGCACTTAACCACTATGCCACCGGGGCTCAGTCCCACATTTGCTTATGCACCCATTTTGTTTCAGTGAAACAAAATGGGTTGGAAAGGTGAGTCTCCCACAGTGCCAGGCTATTAGAACCAAGTGTTCTTGTGTTGAGGGTAGGTTTAAGTAGAGGCTCAAATACTTTAACTTATAAATATATGTACATGGGCCAATACTTCTCTTATTATATATCCATATATTTACGTATGTATAGTTTTTGCCTCCTAGTTCTTTTCTCTATTTCCTTTTGCTTTCCTCCTGCCCTGCTGTCATGTTTGTTCTTCAGTGTTCAGTAATTACTCTCAGCTATATGAAACCAGGCACTCTACACACTCCTCACTGTCACTTTTAGATCCCTTGTTGTTCCCCCATCCATTTCCCATTGCCTCCTCCTCTCTCCGGACTTCCCCCCCACCCGCCCACCACCAACTGCAATCCCAAACATTAGGTTTCATTGCTTTCTCCTAAGAATTGTTTATCCTGCAAATCTTATATAGATAGACATATTTAAAACTTTAATCTTATAAATAGTTCCAGGTGTACCAACTGACTTTTATTAATGTCTTCCAACAAGGTATGATGAGGTGCCAAGTACTGCATCCCTGAGTCAGAAGTCTATTTTTGGGATTTGTTGTGGACTTTGTGACGTCGTTCTCCTTGCTGTTCTGTTGTGCTCTCTGTTCTGTTATTCGCCCTGCTGTGGGGGAATCAAACCAGACACACTTCCCACACTGTCTCCAGTGTTGTCCCTCATAGTTCTGTGGGCCATTGAGGGGACATTTTGTCTTATGCTGGAGCCGGCCCTACAGTCCTCTCTGTGCTTGCTCTGAGAAGGAATGTCATCCTCAAGACTTGGTGAGCCAGGATGAGGTGCACTCTCAGTCTTTCTCAGTTTGCTGCCATATGCATGAAACACGCCAGCCACTCTCCCCAGCCTACGTCTTCAGTGCTGTCCTCTGCAGTACATTCTTCTAGGGAAGGCGGTGGGGGGGGGGGGGTTGTCAACATACTCAGATTGGGGCCAGCTCCACAGTTCATGTAGGTATGTTTCCCTTAAGGCTCAGTGTAGCAGACTGAGGTCTGGTCTCTCCTTTTCCTATGGAGGCACAAACAATGACCTCCCCATGCATGGGTTAGTGCCCTGCACTCCCACTACCATCATCTTTTTTCCCCTCCTTTTCAGTTGGATGCCATATGCATGCCTATGTTGGGCCTAACCTCTGCCAGAGTACCTTGACCTCGACCTAAAAATTATGCATCAAGTGATTTTTCCTCTATGTCCATTGTGCTTTTTTTTTTTTAGCTTACCTCAGTCGACTCATGTCATACTTGTCCTTTTCTGCTTGGCTAGCCACTCAGCTTAATTTCCTCCAATTCTTCCCATGTGCTTCATGTGTTCATCCCTGCTTTTTAGAGTTGCGTTGTATTACATTGTGTGTATATACCAGAGTCTTTTAATCCATTTGTCAATTGATGGAAATATAGGTTGTTTCCAATTCTTTGTGATTGTGAACCCTGCCACGATGAACATAGGAGTGCAGATATCTGGTCACGTTCTGTTTCTTACTTCTGGGTATATGCCCAGTAGGAGAATTGCTGGATCATATGGCAACTTGATTTCCATTTGTTTTAGGTATCACCAAATTGATTGCCACAGCGGCTGTACATTCCTACAGCAGAGGATGAGAGTTCCTATCTCACCACATCCCATCCAACACCTGTTGCTTTCTGATTTTTTGAATTGTTGCCCCCTGCAGTCTTATTTCCAACCAGCAAATAGATGAATCCTATAAAAGAACCTAAGTCAGATGAGATCACACCTCTGCCCCAAACCTTTATCTCAGAACAAAAGGCAGAGACCAATGTGACCTACACTCTCCACCTCCCCACCTTTCCCTGTTACTCTCCAGCCACTCCTTCTGCTTTTTTTCTTTGCACTGTTGACCGCAAACGATTTACTGTAGTTTTCTTTTTATTTTCCTGTTGAAGGCTGTTACTTTTAATTTGTTTAAATCCATTGGGACCAGGGTTTATAAAGATTGCCCTGAAAATTATGACTTCTTGCTATGTGCTAAAGCTTCATTTCATCCAGTGGTTTTCCACTCTGACTGCATATGAGGGATCCCCAGGCGCTTTGACCAAGGTCTCGGCCTCATGTCCAGATATTTTGAATTAATTGGTCCTGGAGGATGTGTGGTTGTTGGGCATCAACATTTTTTTTAAGTTTCCCCAGAGAATCCCAGTGTTGAACTAGAACAGATAGGCACTTATGTAACCCTTTAGAAAATCTCCTGAAGTGTGTGGTTTTGTTCCCAGCTTGAGCTTTCAAAGGGCAGAGATTCCACATGCTGTTTTCAAAACTACGACGTTAGTTCCCATGAAGAGTGCCTAGCATAAAATTACTTCTCAGTGAATGTTTTTTAATGAATGAGAATTCTGAGGCACAGTAAAAAACCCTGAGATACTTTGTTAGCAGTTGCACAGCTAATAAATGTTAATAATTCCAATTCACACCAGTCTCCGAAATGAACATGATTTTTCAAAAGAAATTGTGAGAGTATACATAATACAACCTACAGAAACTCAATGGTTTTTACAATTCAAGGATTTTTGATTATATTCCTCAGGTGTGTGACAATTCTTACATCTTTCTCCAAATGTCCCAGTCATCAAAAATTCCACTTTTGTTTCTCCTCTCTGCCCTTGATTTTAATGATTTTTGGTCTATATATTTGCTTATTTCATATAAGTAAGGGAATACAGTATTTGGTCCTTTATGATTGACCTATTTCACTCAGCACAATGTTCACTCTTGTGGCATGCATTAAAACTTTATTCCTCTTCATGAATGAGGAACGCTTTATTGTATATATCACATTTCATATATTATAATGTAGTGAGTCTATGACTGTCAGAGCTTTTGTCATTGTAATGATAGAAATATCCCATAAAATACTACAGGTGTGTGACTATGAAAGAGAGAAAAAGAAAGAATACATGGGAAAAGTTTAGAAGGGAATTGTGACAAGAGTCAAACAGTGTAATATCTGAATACTTTAGGAAATAGCAGATGACTTTTGGAACCTGAAACTGACTTTGGAGTGTCATATTTGACTCTCATATACTGTATGTAAGTATACTAGCAGAATTTTTATTGGAGAATTTCAGAAACCACTGTAAAATTACATTTAATAATTTTTGCTAGATTTTAAATTTTATATTAGTGCTAAAATTGTATCTATGAGTTGACTCATGAAACAAGAGTTTGAATACTAGGAGAAAACAGATTGTGCAGACCTGAGGATTGCTCTGCTTGACAAGAAGTGTTGGTTTGTTGGCAAATCAAGAGGGAGTTTTGAATAATATCAAATATAAGAAATAATTATTATACTTTTTAAATCATACTTAAAAAACATCACTTATCAAAATACAACTTACTGTAAATTTATTAATTGTACCCTCTTTTCTTGTGAATGAACTGAATTCCTTTTGCTGCCCTTCAAAATTCAACTTCTCAAACATTGTCTTGTATTTGGAAAACAATTTAAGATGTCCCTCCTCATTTATTTATTTTTAAATCATTTTATTGGGGGCCCATAAAACTTCTTTCGCCATCCATACACACATCCGTTCTGTCAAGCACTGTTGTACATATGTTGCCATTGTTGTTTTTAAAGCATTTTCTTTCTACTTGAGTCCTTGGTATCAGCTCCTCATTTTTGCCTTTCCCTCCTCTTCCCTCCCTCTTGCATGAACCCTTGATCATTTACAAATCATTGTTATTTTTTTCATGCCTTGCACTATCCAATGTCTCCCTTTACCTCCTTGTCTGTTGTCCATAGCCCTGGGAGGGGGTTATAGTAGATCATTGTGACTGGTTCCTCCTTTCTCCCCCAACCTTTCCCTTACTTTCCTGGTATGGCTACTCTCAATATTGGTCCCAAGGAGTTTATCTGTTCTGGATTCCCTGTGTTTCCAGCTCTTATCTGTGCCCATGTACATGCTCTGTTCTAGTCAAATTTGTAAGGTAGTAATAGAGACATGATAGTCGGGGGTGGGTGGGGAGGAAGCATTAAGAAAACAGAGGAAAACTGTATGTTTCAATGGTGCTATACTGTATCCTGACTGGCCAGTCTTCTCCCCACAACCCTTCTGTAAGGGTATGTTCAATTGCTTACAGATTGGCTTTGTGTCTCCACTCTGCACAAACCCCCCATCTCATTCAGTTTTTGTTCTGGCTCTTTGATGCCTGATACTTGATCCCATGGACACCTCATGATCACACAGGCTGGTGTGCTTCTTCCATGTGTGCTTTGTTGCTTCTGATCTAGATGACTGCTTGTTTATCTTCAAGCTTTTAAGACCCCAGATGTTATATCTTTTGATAGCCAGACACATCAGCTTTCTTCACCACATTTGCTTATTCACCCATTTTGTCTTCTGCGATTGTGACCATGGAGCTGAGCATCTCAGAGTGTTGGATTATTAGAACAAAGTGTTCTTATGTTGAGAAAGTTCTTGAGTAGAGACTCAATGTCAATCTGTTTCCTTAATACTAAACCTATAAGTAGATCTATTTCCCCATGGTCATATATAAATATATTTACATATGTATGCACCTTTATTTAGAGCTCTATAAATGCCCTTTGCCTCCTAGTTCTTTCCTCTATTTCCTTTTACTTTCCTCCTGTCCCGCTATCATGCTCAGCTTTCACTTGGGTTTCAATAATTCTTTTCAGTTACATTACCCTTGATCAAGCCCAAACAGACCTCCTACACCCTCCTGAACATTAATTTTCAGTCACGTGTTGATCCCATGTCCTTGGGTTTGTTAAAACCCACTTCCTTTCCTCCAGCTCCCCCCTCTTTTATGTCCCCCCTGGAACTGTCACCCCATTGTTCTCTCTTTCAGCCTATTTTCTCCCCTATTCCATCCAGCTAGACATGCAGAGAAAACAATATGCACAAACAAACACAAGACTGAGAACAACTATGCAGTGATAGAAAGTAAAACAATAGCTGCAACAACACACAAAACAACAACAACAACAAATAAAGAAAAGTCTATGAATAGTTCAAGGTCTTATTTGTTGTCCTTTATGACTGCTTTCCTGTTGAATCTGATGGGGCACCAAACTTTGGCCCCACAGTATATTTTTGGTGTTCCCTGAGGACTTCATTGCTCTATTGCATGCCCCCCCTGTCTCACCTTGGTGTGGAGGGGGTCAGGGCAGGCACAGTTCCCACCACATGTCTCCACTGTTATCCCCTGAAGTGCTATGGGTCAGTGAGGGATGTCATGTCTAGTAGTGGGGCGGGTCCTATGGTCCTCTCTGCATGGTTGCTTTAAGCAGAAATATTGTCCTCGGGGCTTGGTGGGCCAGGAAATGCTTCACTCTTTTTTCCTTCCCCCTCATTTGCGCCTGTGGGCCCTGATCAGACACGCCTCTCTCCTTGAGCTGTAGCTTCAGTGCTGACCTCTTACATGAATTCTTCTCGGGAGAATGGGGGCTGTCCCCTTAGTTGGTAATGGGGTCAGCCCTTCCCACTCCTCCTTTGTTGCCACAGCCAGGATGCAGAGACCTTATATAGAAGTTGGTATTAATGTAAAAATGGAGGGTGACAGTAATGTTGTATAACTGACAAATTGCATCATTGAGTAACTGCCAAAACAACTGAGAAGCACAGCCCAACAAGTTGACATAGAAGCTTAACCCTCGCAGTCAGCATTACTCTTACCTCGCACCTCAAAATTCATTACTGCCACATGGACATAGTTAATGCATGAAAGAGGCAGACAGTATGTTGTCTTACTATTGTCAATGTGAAATGCTGGATAAAAAAGTACTTGATAGGTAAGGAGGAGATATAGTAGTTACTAACTTGGACTTGAAGGTATTTTTTTTCTTTATCCAAACCATTGTATTAGGAGGTAATCCAGACATCATGCCATTCCAAAGTTCAGTCATATCAAGCAGTGTTGTACAATGCTACCAAAAATAAATTTCAGAACATTTTCTTCCTTCTTGAATTCTTTGATATCAGTTGGTCGTTATGCTCCACATCCTCCCCCATACACCCCAGAAACCTTTATTTTAGTTGTTGTCGCTATAGATTCACCTCTCCTGGATTTCATATACTGAAAAACATAGAACAGTGAATCAAGAAGACTACCAACAGTGGCAAAATGCACCAGAGATGAAACCCCAATATGAAAAAAAAAACAAACCACAGGAAATGTTAAAAACCAAATATGCCCCAAAACGTATTAAAAGGGAAACCACATGACAACGTTTTAACTGTTCAAGTCAGGTTTATCATTTTAATATACTCTGGCCTTCTTTATAATGCTCTTTCCCTCTAATCATAATCGAGGATGGGAATAACTGGCGTATTAAACAGAGAGTACTGTAGGCATAGTTTGTTTCTGGGTAGGATGTGAAAGACATGAAAGGTTGTATCTCCCATGGAAACAAAACAAAAATCAGGGGGGAAAGTTTATATTTTGGTGTAGAGAGTTACATGTTGGGCTGCTAACAAAAGTCAGTAGCTTGAACCCCCAGCTGCTCTTCGGAAACCCACAGGGGCAGTTTCCCCCTGTCCTATATGGTCGCTGGGAGTCAGCGTCAACTTGATGGTCATGAGTTTGGTTTTGCTCAGATGGAACTAGAGAGTGGTGGTGTTTACACAGAAAGCCTCAATAAACTGAATTCCAAAGAGAAAGGGGTCCAGAGAGCTAAGGCAGCTTCTAACCAGTGACAACCTCCTGCTCGGACCTGGGTGATTCTAATGAAGAGATAGACACACTGCTCTCGAGTGGATTCTGACTCATAGTGCCCGGATAGGGCAGAGTAGACCGGCCCCTGCTTCAAAACCTTTATGGAAGTAGAGCGTCTCAACTTTCTTCAGTGGAGAAGCTGCTGGTTTTGAACCACTGACCTTGCAGCTGGCATCCCAAGTCTCTACTATGTCACCAGAGCACCTATGATTAAAGAGAGACAAACTTCATAGCATCAAGGGGAAATAAACTATTACTTAAACCAAGTGGGGCTATTGGGACAAATTAAAGCCCGAAAAAAGCCACAAACTCAGGGACAGATTGCTGGGTTCAGTAATTCTTTCCCCCTTGCCATGAGTTTTGCGAAGAACATAACACTTATGGAAGACTTGGTAAGTAGAGGGGACTGGCTTGGTTCTGGGCATTCCTGTGGTGGTAGGATTCCAGACCCCTGCTTGAGATGAATCCAAAGATGAACAAAAATATCTTAAACTACAGCTAACTCCTTCCTAGCTCAACTATAGAAAACATTAAAAAGACTATAGCTCCGATCGGGGGTGGGGCAAGTCACAGGCAACTTCAAGCTCATGAAGGCTGTAACCCCAGCTTAGTGTTGCATGACTCTACAAATGATCAACTTCTCCCTGTAATGCCTAGAAAGAGATAAGGAATTGCATCTCTTGGAAAATAAAATTTAATATTTCACTTCAGGTACTATTATTCTTTTAGATGCAATGCTTTATATCAAATACAGAACTATAATAAAAGAACTACAAGATACGCCAAACAGCAGGAGAGTGGGATATGTAGGAATAAGAAAGGATAATCAATAGAAAAGTACCAATAGGTTATCCAGAAATTAGAACAAACAAGGAGTTTTACACACCTACTATACTTATAATATGCCTGTCTTCAAATTTCAGGAGAAAAAAATGGATAATGAGTGAAAAGACGGCATTCATTAGGTGGATTTAACATTGGCTTGAACACTGCAGAAGATTCAGTGAACTTTAAGACAGAAAACTATCATATGTATATAAATATCAGACAAAATACACAAGAAGTATTACCAAGTAAAGATGATATTTCATCATAATAAAATGAAAAAAAAAACACACTATTTCTGAAGCAAGCATTGTTGAAAATAAAGGGAGAAATAAATACACAATGGTAGCTGGAATTAGTAATATATGTGTGTACCCCTCCACAAAGAAAATGTATTTTTTCCAAAACTATGTATTAAAAGTTTTTTTTTTCACAAAACAACTTTATCACCTTCAAAATAGTCTCCATTACACTTAGTCTCCATTTTTTAAATCTTTGATTCCATGCGTAGAAACATTTTTCAAACTCATCTGTTTGGATGGCAGATAGCACCTTTGTGTTAGTCTGGGTAGACTAGAGAAATTCATAGGCACACATATGTATATAAGGGAGAGGTTTATATACAAGAGGAATGGAACATTGAGAAAACATCCCAACCCAGTCCAGTCCAAACCACAAGTCTGATATTAGCCCATATGTCTGATAACAGTTTATAAAGTCTTCTTCAGATTCACGAGGTACATGCAATGACGTCAAATGCAGGATAGTCACAGGCCGATGGGCAAGAAAGTCTTCAGGATCCAGTGGTGTGGTAAGTATCTCAGTGCTGGCAGGAGCCTCTCTGTGGCTTCTCAAGTATTTCAGCACTGGCAGGAGTCTCTATGTGACTTTTCCAGCTTCAGAGGTCTGGTTCCATCAGTGTAAGCCCATGTGGCGTCTGCTCTGAGATGTCTCCCGGGTAGTCAGCCTTGTGGCTTGTCAATAGAGCATCTCCAAGGGACTGAGTGTCTCACCTCCATGAGGGAAATACAGTTGGATTTCTCAGAATTCTCAGAAGAAAGCCAAGCCCACACAGAGATCTCATTGGCTATCTTCAGATTGACAGGCCAGACTCCACCCCTACACTCTTAATCTTCAAATTGACAGCAGACTAGGTAACTGCCATAACCCCCCTCATTTTTTGGAGGGTGGGGGTGTGGGTGTGGGCATGGGTTTTTTCCATCTCTTCTCAGTAAACAAGTCACTGACCTTTCATGTCTCTTTGCATTTGTAGAAATATGTGGAGCAAGGTCAGGTGAGTGAGATACATGGGGCAAGAGGAGCATGCTGTTTTTAGCCCCAAACTGATGCACTGAGGGGACTGTGGTAGCAAGGGACATTGTTGTCATGGCAAAAACAGTCCCCTGTTTGACACAAACCAGGCCATTTTTACTGCACACTCTTATGCAATGTTCTCAGAATATCTAAATAGAAAATTTGATTAACTGTCTGACCTGGTGGAATGAACTTCACATGCACTACAATTCAACATTTTCTTCTGTTTGGGAAGTTGATGGACATCCAGAATGAGGTTTGTCATCAATTGACATTTCACCTTTTTCTGAAACAAGAATACACTTGAGTTGTTCTCATGGTTCTTAGTAAACTGGGTTCAACACCCCAACAGTTTCTGCAGCACTTTTCCCAAGCAGGAAACAAAATTCTACAGCCGCATGCTCTACTTTTAAATAGGTCATCACAAAAAAATGAGGTTTGAGTGAAACTGCTTTTATGAAAAAATTCACTGTGACCAGAAAGAACCTTCCCAGCTGACACCACTGGGTGCACTAACTCAGAGTGAGTTGCTCAATGATTGCCTTGCAGGAAAAATGTGTACTGCAAAATGTGTACTCGTCTCCTTCAACCACAATTTTGTTTTTAGAGGGTTCCCCCCTTATATGTTTCTTTCAGTAATTGATAGAGTGAATAGCCAAAATATAGAAAGGGTACACACACTATTAACGAACGTCAGATATTTTATCTTAGTTGGATTTCACAGAACACAATTGCAGAACACTGCTTCTTTGCCAATACATTTGAATAGTTACCAAGTTGGAATTCATTTATAAAATCAAAACATAAAACCTAGGTACTACCATCAAAGCAATTCTGACATAGAATTTGTAGTCACACACAGAGTTTCCAGACCAACAACAAACTTACTCTCAGTGAGTTGGTGCTGACTGACAGTGATCCCACATGACAGGGTAGAACTGCTCCTTTGAATTTCCAGGTCTATGAGTGTGAAGGGGAAGAGAATGTCCCATCTGTCTCCCACGGAGCCACTGGTGGTTTCCAACGGTGAGCTTTGCCGATAGAAGTCCCCCACACAACGCCTCCTCCTCCAGGGCTCCCTTACGGGTTTCCAAGGCTCTGTCATTTTTTTGTTTGCAGTTAGCCTCATCTTTCTCTTGCAGAGCAGCGGGTGGGCTTGAACAGGTGACCTTGCAGTTAGCAGTCCAACACTGAACCCATGGAGGATGGATCCCGAGTTTTCCGGTCTTTAATGGGTTAACTTGCAGATGGGGTTGGTTGCTTCACATTGATTTGGTTGCTTGATTTTTAACTTCTTGATTTTAAAATATCCAATCTTTAATGTGTTAACTGAAAGTGCCACCAGGGCTTCTTGTGAATTGTAAAAATAAGTCTCAGTGGAGTTAAAAAGATAACACTTCCCTAGAGGATGTTCTCTAAAAAAAAAATAACAAAATGATATTTAGAAATATCCCCAAATATTTGGAAAGTAAACAGCTCACTGTCATAGCCAATCAGTCAAAGAAGGAATCTCAAGGAAAATGGGGAAATATTCCTAACTCAGTTACAGTGAAAACACAACATATCAAAATGTGGAGTTTTACAGAGCAGTATTTAAAGAGAAATTAATAGTTTTACATGATTGTAGTAGAAAATTGAAAGGCCATGAAATGCTTTCATCTTCTACCTTAAAGAGGTATTGAGAGAAAGACAAAGGTAAGTAGAAAGAGAACAGTAAAGATGTGAACAGACTGATAGAATTCATAAACCTTTAATAAACACTGGTCAATAAAACATGAAAGGAAACACACATGACAAATAGCAGGAATCAATGAGGACATCATTAACAAATCAACAGACTTTTAAAGGATCGCAAGACTATGATGTCCCACATGAAACCAAATAAAAAGAAACTCAAATCATGTCTGATGATTTGGTAATCTTAAAATAAGAACTTAAAATAAAATAAGAACTAAATTTAGTTTTGTTTTCTCTATTTTCTTGTATAAGAGTTTTCTGGAGAATGAGTAGGAATTGTGCAGCTCCGGTATTTTCTGTCTTGATTCAGTCAAACAAGATGCTCAGTTAACAAATTTGTATCGTGTATGGGGAGTCTGTGAGTAGTCATAGCAGTAGCTGGAGGAAGCATTTCTTTTCTTTCTTTTTTTTATCCCCCTCTCCCTTCCTTTCCTCAGGAGGAAGTGTGAAGAGCCAGTCAGACTAAATCCTTCAGAAGAATTCTTTATCACTGTTGTCTGATGTAGTTCCAGCCACATCAAACACAGAAGGCATCCCGATTGCTTTCACTTGAAATGACTGGTTCAGAAACCCCACGAGAGTGGTAGTGTCTCCTGAAGAGGACTCGCAGTTAGAATGTCCGAGGTGACAGCATCTAGAACGTGATGAGCCGGCTCCTGTCCTAGATAGCTCTTCTCCCTATCCCTCCTGCTTCTTTAGGATCATCACCAACCGTACACCCCAAACCCTTCTCCTCCGTCACCAGCAGCAAAATCAATTGTTTTTAGACTTCAAGACACATGACCCCAGTAAAGAAAAAATGGTTATATATGTGGAATTATTATATGTATTACATATAGAATTATTCTATTAAAATTATTATTCTATTAATGAGCACTAGCTAAGCTGGTGTAACAAGGAGACTCTATAATATAGTCACTTTAATAAAATAGAAGTTTTTTTTCCCTCATGTCCATGCCCCCAGTGAGGAACCACTGTTCTGGCAGCGATTGGTCTTGGTCAGTTATTCTACTAACAAAATTCAAGAATGGGTTAAAAGGATGGATTATAAATTGAGTGTATTTTAATTTTCTTCTCACCGCTGACTAATTTTAAACTTTGATTAAAATAAATAAATAGCTAGCTTGACAATAAACAAATGAATATCTAAATACTTATTTAAGATTCCTGGGGTGGTGCAAATGGTTAAGGACTCAACCTCTAGCCTAAGGTTAGCTGTTCAAATCGCCCCCCCCCTCCCGAGGCCTGATAATATGCTTCTGAAAAGTAACAACCTTGAGCCGACCATGGTGTGATTCCATTCTGTACACACGGAGTCATCATGAGCCATGTTGACTGGACAGGAACTATCGACAGTTAAGATATCAGCTCGCTTCTGTGTCAGTCCATCTCTCTGATGGTCTTCCTCCCTTTCAACGTCCCTCCACTTTACCAAGAATTGTATCCTCAGGGAACTGCTCTGTCCTGACAAGTCCATCGTAGGTGAGATGAAGTCTCATCATCTTTGCTTCTAAGGAACACGCTGGCTGTACTTCTTACAAGACAGATTTGTTTGTGTTTGGGCATTCGATGGTACTTTTAATGTTATTTTCTAGCAGCACATTTCAAATGCATTTCTTATTCTTTAGTCTCCCTTATTCGATCTCCAACCTTCACAAGCATATCAGATCATGGAAAATACTGAGGCTTGAGTCAAGCATATTAGTCCTCAAATTAGCATGTTGCTTCTCAACACTCGAGAGAGGGTTTGCGCAGCAGATTTGCCCAGTGCAGTTGATGTTTCCCTGAGCATGGATTGTGGTTCCAAGCAAAATGAAGTCCTCTATCGTGCCAAGCTGTGCGCCATATATCAGGATGTCACCCATTGGTCTAGTTGTGAGGATCTTTGTTTTCTTGTGGTTGAGTTGTAATCCACACTGAAGGCTATAATCCTGACTTTCAGCAGAAAGTGCCTCATAGCTCCCTCACTTTCCGCAAGACAGTTTGTCATGTGCATATTGGAGGTGGTTAAAAAACCTTCCTCCAATTCTGGTGCCATATTCTTCTTTGTATAAGTTAGCTTATCTGATCATGTGCTCTTCACGCTGATTGAATAAGTATGGTGAGGTGACACTACCCTGACACACATCTTTCCAGATGTTAAACCGTTCCCTTGTTCTGTTCACACAACTGCCTCTTCACCCGATGCAAAATCCACGTGAGCACAACGAAGTCCTGGAATCTGTAGTTTGTTATGATCCCCTCAGTTGAATGCCCTGGAATAATAAACAAGCAAATAAACATCTTTCTGATAGTCTCTGCTTTGAACCCCGCTCCATCTGACATTAGCAATAATGTCTCTTGTTACACATCCTGCTCTTTCAAATCTGCCCAGAACCTCTCGCAGCTCCCTGTCAATGTAGTGGTGCTATCCAATCAAGCGCTGGATGGTTTTCAGCCAAATACTACTTTCATAATATTAACTATATTGTTCTGCAATTTGAGTATTCTGTTGGGTCTCATTTCTTTGGAATGGAGATAAATATGGACCCCCTTTAGTCAGGTCACTAAATAACTGTTTCCCAAATTTCTTGGCATGGACGAGTAAGTGCTTGCAGTGCTTCATCAGTTTGTTGAGACATTTCAGTTGGTATTCCATCAATTCCTGGAGTATTGCTTTTGGCTAATGCTTTCCATGCAACTTGAAGTTTTTCTTTCAGCACCAATGACTCTTACTCATATGATGGAGGCTACCTCCAGAAATGGCGAAGTATCTAGTTCTTTAGTTACAGTGACTCTGTGTATTCTTTTCATCTTTTTTTGATGTTTCCTGCAGCATCTAATATTTTGTCCATAGAATCTTGCAAGATTACAACTCAAGGCTTGATTTTTTCCAGTTTTTTTCCCCAATGGTCTTATTGGGGGCTCTTGCTTACAGCTCTTAGAACATTCCATACATCATTTGTATCAAGCATATTTGTACACATGTTGCCATCTTCATTTCAAAATATTTTCTACTTGAGCCCTTGGTATAAGCTCCTCTTCACCCCCCTTTTTTTTATAAATCATTTTATTGGGGGCTTCTATTTTCAGTTTAAGATAAACTGAGCATGTTATTCCTTTTGGTTTTCTAACTCTAAGTCTTTGCACATGTTTGTTCCATTGTGTCATATTACTTTGTATGAACTGTAATTGTTGTCTCTGAGGCATTTTGCTGTTTGTGTCCATTTGTTTTCATGTTCGTTTGTTGATCAGATGATTCTGATATGGGTGGTGTTCCTCGCCCATGAGGTATAGGGGTTGGCTGAGTTATGTGGAAACAGTTTCTTGTGGGTGGAGTGATAAAGAAATGATTTTTTTTTAAAGAAAAATATACGGGCCATCTAGCAGAAAGTCACAAAACCCAAATGGACAAAGCATACAAGCCTGTGTGATCATGAGGTGTCAATGGGTCTAGTTATCAGAAGTCAAAAAACAAGCAGTCAAATTAATGCAAAGGAGTGTTGACAAAGTCAAGACTCAAAACACCCCTGTGATAATTCAACAATCCCTCACAAAAGGGCCACATGGAAGAGGTGACAAATCTAGGGAGCAGTAAACCATTGATGAAACACATGACTATCCTTATTCTTTAATACTTCCTCCTCTTACTGTTATGGTCTCTCTCTCTTTTTTTGTGCATAACTGCCCTCTGGTGGGAGTGGGAGGCCCAGCCTTGCTCCTGGAGAGCTGCTGCTGGATTTGAACCACCAAGTCAGTAGGCCGCAGTCCCACACGCAACCACTATGCCACCATAGTCTCTTTTTTCACCTCATTAATCTTGTTAAACCTGTGTATGTTCATTTATATAATTAAGAGTGTTTGATGCATGAAAGTCAAAATAGCCCTTCAGAAACAGGAGTAATGATTCCCGAAAGGTATGGGAAGAGATGGGGAAACAGGAGCTGATAAAAATGATAGTTGTATAACCCCACTTGGAGGAATGAATAACAGAATTACAGGTGAATGAATACATTGGATGCTGTATGATGTGGCTAAATATATAATATAATAATAAGGGAGTCTACAGTGTAGGGTGGCAGAGGGAAGGCGTAAAAGGGAGCTGATATCAAAAAGTTCAAGAAGAAAGAAAATGTTTTGAAACTGATGGTGGTAGCAATTATAAAGTTATGCTGGATCGAACTGAATTATGGATTATTATACTTGCTGTAAAAACTCCTAATAAACAACAATAAGCAAGCATAAAAGCCAAGGAAAAACATACAAAAAGCAAAATCCAGTAACAATAATAAATAAGAAAATAAATACAGGAATTAAACAGGAGACCCAGGCCCCATTCAGTGCCTGCGTCCTCCTTGTCAGTCTCCAGTGTGTGCCCCTCAGTGCCCTGCTGTGGTGCATGGCATAGGGCGGCCCATGCAGGCATGCACTCCCGTTGCTCGGCCACTTAAAAATAGCCCTAAGTCAGCATGATCGGACCCAATGCTGCGGAGCTGCAGACATGTGCACCTTGATGTTGTGCTACTTTAAAAACATTGCTCAGAGGTCCTTGAACCCCACGAATGTGTGCACCCCACTTGTTTGTTGCTCAGGTTTGGGCCCAGGTTAGGGAGTGCAAAAATGTGTGACCCTTTCTGTTCTGCTGCTTTAAAATAATAGACCTAAATCGGATTTGGCCAGACCGAGGGCACTGGTAGCTTCTGCTTGCTCTGCCTGCCTTGTGTCCTGGATAGGGTTTTTCAGCCTCTGTTAGGTCTGTGATTGTGGTCCTGCACCCTTTCCATGGATTAGAGAACCTTGGGGAAGTGGAATATGCAGTATCCCCTACAACAGCCTTTCATGTAATTGGTATTCAACTTTTTTAGTCTAATTTTTTTTCATCTTCAGTGATGCAGGACTCTAAACTTTTCTTCCATATCTGTTTTATCACATCTTTGTTGAAGAGCGATTATGTAGTATGTCTAGGGTTTTTTTCCAAAAAAATTTATTTTATTGGGGACTCATGCAACTCATCACAATCTATACATACGTCTACTGTATGTCAAGCACATTTGAACATATGTTGCCCTCATCATTCTTAAAGCATTTGCTTTCGTCTTAAGCCCTTGGTCTTAGCTCCTCATTTCCCCCCTCCCTCCCAGCTCACCCCTCCCACATGAACGCTTGACAATTTATAAATCATTGTTATTTTGTCAGATCTTATACTGCCTGATGTCTCCTTTCACCCACTTCCCCGTTGTCTTTACTGCAGAGATGAGGATAAATGTAGATCCTTAAAATAGATTCTCCCTTTCTACCTCACCTTCCCTCCACCTTTCTGGTATCCTTTCTCTCAGCAGTGGTCCTGAAGGGATCATCTGTCCTGGATTCCCTGTGTTTCGGGTTCCTCTCTGGACCAGTGTACACCCTCTGTTCTAGCTGCATTTGTAAGGTAGAATTAGGATCATGATTGCGTGGGGGAGGAAGCATGGAAGAACTAGAGGAACGTTGTATGTCTCATCACTGACTGGTTAGGTCGTTGTCTTTAATGGAAATGCAAACACTTTTCAAAGCGGAGCCCTGGTGGTGTAGTAGTTTTGTGTTGGGCTGGGAGCCATGTGATCAGCGGTCAGACACCACCCGCAGCACTGTGGGGAAAACCTGAGCTCTCTACTCCAGAAACAATTACAGACTCAGAAACCCACAGGGCTCACTGAGTCAGCATTGACCCAATGGCAGTGAGTTTTATCTTTTTCTTAGAAAATTGACAGATCGTTTTATCAGGCTTCCTATAGCTCTTATAACAATTCTTCTATCAGTCGTGTCAACCTTATTTGTGCATATGTTGCCATCATCATTTTCAAAACATTTTCATTCTGCTTGAGCCCTGAGTACCAACTAGTCGTTTTTCCCTCCCTCCCACACCCTTCCACCACTGATAAATGATGATGATTTTCATATTTTACACCATCAGCTCTCTCCCTTTGCCACATTTCTGTTGTTCATCCCCCCTCTCTTAAAGGAGATAGAGGGAGAGAGAAACAAGCAAAGGTCAGAGGGACCTAGTCCCTACAAGCAAGAAGAGTTGGAACAGAGCTTGTTCTTTGGGCTTGGAAGCCATGCACTGAGAAACCCCAGAGCCAGAGGAGACTAAAGCCATGTCACATGAAATCTCTAAGAAATGCTAGGCCTATAGATGCTGAAAGGAGACAAAGATCTTTTTT
>PVJH01008333.1:0-86061 GCA_004026705.1 Nesogale talazaci
GGAAACCACTCATTGGTCCAGGGCTGTTCCCAGGGAAACCACTCATTGATCCAGGGCTGTTCCCAAGGAAACCACTCACTGGTCCAGGGCTGTTCCCAGGGAAACCACTCATCAGTAATAGACCTGGTATATCCAGCATCCCGCAGGATAGGTTAGCTGGAGTTTCTTCACCAAGCAAGGGAGTCAAAGTGGAGGTTGTCAAACCCTTGCGGCCCAGGTTTGGACGCCGTACCCTATCCTCACTACTGTGTCCTTTTGCATGGAGTCAGGGCAGGTGAAAACCCAAAACTTAATGCCATCCAGTCTGTTTTGACTGAGAGTGACCCTCAAGAACAGGCAAGAATTGCCCCTTGACAGAGGCAGAAACCCTCGCCCTTCTCGCTCAGAGCAACCGGTAGGTTCAAACTGTTGACCTGGCAGTTAGCATCCCAACTCGTTCTCCACAACACCTCCCAGGACTCCGACTCAGACCCCAGGGGTGCAAGGACAGACGCCATCTCTTGCTAAGAGCAGAGCTGCAGAGAATGTGTCGCCATTGGAAAGCTACCCCACTGGCCACCTAACTCCTCGCTGCTTAGCAAAACCCTAAACCAAACGCCCTGTTCTCGCGTTGAAGCTGACTCAGAGGGTCCCTGCAGGACAGGGGAGACCCTCGCCTGAGGATTTCCGAGTGGAACATGGCGTCTTCCTCTCAAGGAGCACCTGGTGGTTTCAAACTGTCGCCCGCAGTCTAACACATAACCACCGTGCCACCACGATGGCATAGCAAATCAGCCAAAAATGTAGCGGCTGAAACCATGGGTGTTTCTTTGGTTTATCCATCTGCCCTGAGGGACACTTCTTCTCCACTCCTCTCGACTAGCATCAAGCTGAGGATGGGGATAACCGCCAATTCACTTCCTCGTGTCTGGCGGCTGATGCCCGCTGTTGGCAGGGACCTCACCGGCTCTGGAACACCGGCAAGGGGTCTCTCCGTGTGGCCTGCACTTTCTCCATGCGCGCAGTGACTGGGCTTCCAGGGTGAGATCCAGAGACAGACGCAGGCAGGGCTGGGCGGTGTGGGTGGCCTCGCCATAGCCGTCACTCGGGCAGAGTTCCTTCTGCCGCTGCTCTGGAGCACGGTCCCGAAGGGGCACCCCATTTCAAAGGGCTGGGAAAGAGAGCCGTGTCTTCAGGAGGGGGAAGGGCCAGGAAGACACGTGAAGAAATTCAAGGGCCTGCGAGAACGATTGGTCCCAAGGACCCCTGGGCCACAGGAGCCTCTGGCTCCATGACCCTGAGTCCAGAAGAACTAGATGGTGCCCCGCTGCCACCACCCCAGGCTCTGAAAGAGATCCCAATAGAAGGTCTTGGATCAACGCAAACCAAACCCACCGCCATGAAGTCGATTCTCAACTCATGCTGACCCTATAGAACAGAGAAGAACTGTCACTGTGGTTCCTGAGACGCTAACGCTACAGGACTAGGCAGCCTTTTTCTCCTGAGAAGGGACTGGTGGGTTCTAGCCTCTGACACGGCGGGGAGTGCACGTGGCATTCCTCAGTGTCCTTGAAAGAATGGGAAAGAAATGTGAAACCAAAATACAAATGATGAACAAGTCACCCCTGAGGCAAGGGCCCTTCGTCCTACGGTAAGCCTTAAACGGAATTCAGCCCAGTGGGTCACCTCTGGACTGGCCTGGAAGGTGAGTAGTACCACAGGGAGGTACAATTCCTTAGAACACTAAGGGTATCAGAGGACTCCAGTCTCTGATACACTCATCCTGGGTTCCAGTAGGCGCAGTTGTACGGTGATAATTATTCATTATTATAGTAAAGTTACAGAGAGCATGAGAAAGAGAAGAACAATAAGTCAGATACATGCATGGTAACATGCTGACCTCAGCCCGTTAGATGGTCCATGTGGAGAGAGAGACTGGGGGAGGGGAGAGAGATTAGGGGGGAGAGGGAGAGGAGGTTAGAGGGAGAGGGAGAGCATGGGAGAGAGAGCGATCTTTATTCTGCCCAAGTCATATATATCCTTTGGAGCCATGCAAGACCCCTAATTATAGGTAAGGACGTATGTCACAGGAAAGGATTGTGCTATAGACGCATGTTATAGGAGAGGGAGGTATCTGGGTCCCCTGTGACTAACCAGGTTAGGCTAAGTCTAACCTGCTTAGTCTAAGTCTAAGCAGTTAGGATTGGCTAAGCAGGTTAGACAGGAAGAGATCATTAACAGCAGAGTGTGAATCCTTCTCACCTTGGTTAACACTTCAAAGGAAGCCACCCATTGTCCTAGCAGTGGGGAGACAGCCCTATCTATTTTGTGTGGCACAAAGGCCTCTGAGAGCTGGAGGTTTTAGGGAGAACTTCTGACTGCCACACCAGATGCTAGCAAATGCTTATTAACCTTTGCTTAATATTTTGGAGTATATATAATTGTGGAAAAGTCCTCACTTCACCCCAAAAAAGGGCTAGAGTCCCAAGGGCAGGCCGAGCTGCCGACGGATGGAAACGGCAGACACGGAGGAGGTGGAGAGCTGGGTGCTGTTACCCTCTGCCAAGTAATGCGTGGATGGCAGTTGTCTGGAAAAACAACGAGGTCTGTCCACTTCCTCCCAAATCACAATTTTAAAAATTTTAAATCCCCCAAAGATCCTACAAAGTGTGTTGGTCCTGAATGTCTAGAGAGAGGGTAAAACTGGCCCTGAGCACCCCAAAATCTAGGTCCTGGCACTGAACACAGTGGCTTCACAATATGCATTTAACTCATGTCTGTTGAGTAGTGGGGAAGGGGGGGGGGGGAGAAGAATAGGACTACCAATTGTTCTCCTCCTATTCCTCTCACCTTCTTTCGCAAACAGAAGTTAAAATTCATGTTACATGCCTGGCAGCCTAGAAAAGGAGCATGCATTTCCCAGAGTCCTTTGCAGCTAGGAAGGGGCTCTGGTGACTCTGTGGGATAGGCACTGGGTTGCAAACCGCAAGGTTGGCGGTTCAAACCCACTAGCCCCTCCGAGAGAGAAAGATGAGACTCTCGGCTCCCATAGGGATCTGTAGTTACGGCAGCCCTTAAAGAACAAGGCTACTCTGCCAGACTCAGAATCAGCTCAGGAGCAGAGGGGTTTTGTAGCTAGGAGTGAGTGGCCAAGTAACTAAGTTCTGGCCTCTAGGTCTGACGTGAACTGTGAGATGGGGTGTGTGTGTGTGTGTGTGTGTGTGTGTGTATGAAGCTTCAGCTGAGGGCTTTAAGAGAGCGCCAGCCTCTACCTTTCTCTCCCCCATCCCTCCGGGGACATGTGGAGGCGGGGGGGAAAGAACGTTGGGGCTGGCCAAGTAACCTCTTGGAAGGACATTGGGTGTCTGACCTTTGACGTTGCCCTCCCAGTCCTGTGTTGGAAGGAAGACCTTCCTCTCTTATTGAACGCACTGTTCTTGGATCTCTGTGAGATCAGATGCTCGGTGTACATGTGTACCCGTGTCCTCATCAAGATAGCTAAGAGACTGCATTGCTAAGAGACTACCGTGAAAATGAACTCATGAGTGACTGTCTACAAGTGGGTACAGGGTGATGGTGTCCAGAGCAAGGAATGACCCCCCCATCACCCCCACGACCTTCAGGGAAGTTTCTATGTTTCCTGGGCCACAACCCTGCCAGGGGGAGAGTTCAGCTTGTTATTGTGATACTTCAGGGTGTGCCATAGAGAGCAAGACTTTGACCCACCTCTCTGAGAGCTGCACCAGTCAGAGAACCTTCTCGGGTCCACTAGCAGCGTCCCCTTACCAGCTGCCCTCCCCTCCTCTGTCCACACCCCCACCCTGAACCTTCAGCTTCTGGGTGCTGCCAGCAACCCTGGTCTGCAGCTCACTGGCTGCACACTGCTGGAGAGGTGCAGACTCCCCACCCCCTGGGCCTGATGCCCGGAGTTGGGAGCCGACCCCCTCAGCCTGCCCGCTCCGCTGGCCTCCATCCCGCTCTGCACCCGCATCCCCGCTGGGAGCCCTGCCAAGCCACCCCTGTCACCATTCTCACCACCTGCCCCAGTTTGGGCGGGTGGTGGTGATGCTCAGTTCAGGATTGGGTGGAAGAAGGCTCCGGGGGACCATGCAGGTTAACTAGCTCCTACCAAGGTCTGTGCCCTGGTGGGAGGGCAGACAGACACCCGCCACGACGCAGGCCCAGACAACTTACCCTTTTGTGCCTGCCCGCTTTCTCTGAGTCATGCAAGAACACCCCATTTCTGAACCCAGAGGAATCCCCTGCCCCCCCCCCCCACAATCTCTTATCCCCCCTCCCAATTCAATCTTTCCATCTCCCCTCCCAATCTTCTGAGGCTCAGAGAGGAAGTCCTCCTTGTTCAGTGTGGTAAGCCAGAATTTGGGGCCAGGCATCTGGACTCGCTGTCCAGTGCTCTCTCCACTCTCTGGGCTCAGCCTCTGCCCCTGGCCTGGCTACACACATACCTCCACCCCCTGG
Organism: Nesogale talazaci; assembly: GCA_004026705.1. Classification (NCBI taxonomy): domain Eukaryota; kingdom Metazoa; phylum Chordata; class Mammalia; order Afrosoricida; family Tenrecidae; genus Nesogale; species Nesogale talazaci. Next base: position 4,459 of record PVJH01008333.1, read on the forward strand.
AAGCGGGTTCCCCGCCTCCATGACCTGGTCTGAGGCTGGCATGGGAGCTGATTGTAATAATAGCGGTTTTCAGTAAGAGATATGCCAGTCAGGTCCACGGCAGAACTTCCTCATCAGACGGAGTGTGAGAAGGTGAGGCAGCGGGGTACCAGGAGTTTCTGGAAATCACCCTGTCTCCTCCTGAGACCGGTTCACCTCCAGTAGAACTCAGGGGGCTGCCTGGAGGGTGGAGGCAGAGGCTGGAAGGAGGCAATCCCAAGCCTTGCTTCCTCTCCTGGCCCCCTCACTGTGAGGGGCTGGCCCACGGCTCACTGATCTGGAGTGAAGCCTCACTGCACAGCCTGTGGGTGGGAGTGAGAGAGCAGCACCCCATGGACTCAGTCCGTGCATGCAGCCCCCCGAAGAGGAAGCGGGGGGGGGGGCAGGGACCAACCTGACCCTCAGCTGTCACTCCCAGGATCCCTGGTCTTCCCCCAAGATGCAGCCACTTCCCTTCATCTGTGCTCTGGTGACTTGCCAGGCTCTGGCCCTCTTTCTAACCCTTGAAAGGGCTCTTCCTTTGAGAAGCAAGCCTGTAGGGGCTGACCCAGTGGGCTAGGAAGGCAGGGTTCCGCTTGCCCTCCCAGCCCCTGGGCACCCTGTTGCCCTCCTCTACAAAGACTGCAGTGCGTTCACCGAAACTCAAGCTACTCCCTGTCCTGGGGCCCATTTAGACTCACAGTGCCTCTAGAGGACAGAGTGCAACGTCCCCTGTGGGCTTCTGAGACTGTCACTCTCTGCTGGGGCATAAAGCATCCCCTTCCTCCTGAGGAGCACCTGGTGGTGCTCGAACAGCAGACCTGTGATTAGCAGCCCAACACACAAGTCACGATGCCACCAGGGCTCCTGCCGTGAGTTCTTCTTCGGTGCCTCAAATGCTCCTCTTCTAACATGATGGGGATGGGGATGGTGGTGGTGATTGTGTTAGTCTGGGTAGACTAGAGAAACAGATTCATAAAGACATATATGGACATGAGGAAGAGGTTTATATTCAAGAGGAATGGAACATTGAGAAAGCATCATATCTCAATCCAGTCCAAGTCCTTAAGTCCGATATTAGCCCATATGCCCGATACCATGTCTATAAAGTCTGCTTCAGATCCACGAGGCACATGCAATGATGCCAGGGCAGTCACAGGCCAGTGGGTGCAGAGTCTTGTGTATCCATGGTGGTAGAAGCCTCGCAGCACTGGCAGGGGTCTCTTTGTAGCTTCTCAAGCACCTCAGCCCTGGCAGGGGTCTCTCTGTGGCTTTTCCGTCTTCAGAGGTCTGGTTCCATCAGGGTAAGCACATGTGGCTTCTCCTCCAGCTCCTCCAGTTTCCAGGACTCAGGGTCTATTAGCATACTGCCATCTTGTATTGTCAGTAGAACATCTCCCAGGGACGGAATCGAACAGAGATAGTGTTTCCTACCTCCAAAAAGATTTCCCAGAATTCTCAGGAGAAAGCCATGTCCCAATACAGAGGTCTCATTGGCTATCTCCAGATTGACAGGCTAGACTCCACCCCTACACTCCCAGTCCTGAAATTGACACAGATCAGTGACGGCCACAGATTAGTGACTGATGATGTTGATGGTAATGATGATGATGGTGATGGTGGTGATGGTGATGATGTTGGTGGTGATGGTGATGATGATGATGATAAAGATGGTGGTGATGGTGACATTTGCTGGCCACCTTCTCTGTGCCAGCCACCATCCCAAATCTTGTACACACATTGTCTTGTTTCAATGTCACCTACTCCGATCCTCCTATTACAGATAGGAGATTGGGGATGCAAGGGGAGGGGAGAGAAACATCCAGGCTTAGAGAGGTTAAGTAACTCATTCAAGGTCACACAGCCAAGAAAGGAAGAAGGGTCTTGATTCAAATCTAGATCTTTTTGTCTTCTAACCAGTGACCCTACCCCACAGAGCCCACCTACTGTCCTCCATGAGTGATTTTCTGTTTTCATCCTCTGAAGTCTCCCCCCCCCCCAAAAAAAATTGTGTGGGTAATATTTGGGAAATGCTACTTTGAAAACATGCCCTTTCAGGCAGAAAGGTCTCTGTGGGAAACTGACAGGCCTGGAGGACAGGAGATGACCCCTGATCTCCGTCACAGCCCCCTTCTGCTGTGACTCTCCTCCCACAGCCTCCACATCCCCCACCTGTGAAATGGACATGTCACGTTTCTGTTCTCCCCGGGCAGCCTGGAGGATGATGGGAGAACCAGCGTGTGTCAACTTGGAATTGCACGGGGGTGGGGTCCTTCCTTTATTTTATTTTAAATTGATCCATTGTGCCCCAGAACGCGGATCCTCCCCTCTCTGCCTCTTGCTTTCTGGAGGCCCTGGAGTGAGTGCAGATAGTGAAGCACTTTAACTACTAACTTTAAGGTGGTGATGAAACACACACCGCCCCTCTCCCCGCCCCCCCGACCCCCAGCTGCAGAAGAGAGATGCCTGAAATGACAGCACGCAAGCCCCACGGAATAGTTCCACTCTCACACACGGGGCCACGACCAGTCAGGGTCAAGTCGATGCATGGAGTTTGGGGGCTTTCCTAGAACCTGGCCTTGTTGAGAGTGAAAGAAGAAGAAACTGAGGGGGGAAGAGAAGGAGTTGGTGAAGCAGCTGCAGCTGTCTGCCCTGGAGGGTGAGGGCAGGGAGCAGTCCCAAGCCATCGGGTTCTCTTCTCTTCTTCCTTTCTCCCCTCCCCTTCTCCCCCGTGCCTCAGTTTCCCCCTCTGAGCCCTGACTCTGGAGAGGGTCAGCAGGGGAAGCTGAGGAGGGAGGCGAGGTTGGAGGAGGTGGAGTGGCTGCAGCTCTCCTCTCCCCTGTCCACACTGGGACCACTGACCAAAGCCACCCCGGTCCACTAGCTGCCCGCTTAGCCGTGGCAGTGGAAGCCGAAGAAGCCAGCCCCAGGCCAAGGCAGGAGCCTGTCAGAGAAGGCCTGCTCCCTGCGGGCGGGGACAGAGCCGTCGGAAGATGGCAAATGCCGGGTCAGAGACAGAAACCTTGTGAGATCCAGAGAGACAAGGCCGCTCCAGCTACCCCGATCCCACTGCACTTACCCAGGCGGGACTGCCCCCAATTCCCATATGTGGACGCACACACACTCTCTCACGTATGCACAAGCAGACAGGCACACAGACACCTCCGTGTGGGTGCACACTCATGCGCGCGTCAGCACACTTAGAGGTTAGTGGCCGTTGCTAGGCATCCTGCCAGTCTCCTTGGAATTCTGACTCAAAGCGAGCCTGACATCCCCATCTCCTCACCCGTCCCTGCCGGGCAGCTCTCCAGGGCATCTCACTCCAATTCTCCTACCTCCCCCGGCCATGGGATGAGCATTCTTATTTGAATAAATCCACAGGCAAAGATTTCAAAGCCTTTGCCCCAACTCTGTGATGCCGAGTTATAAAAATAATGCGAAGAGCAGAAAGTGACCTTTCTTTGTCATCTGCTGTCCTTGTTGACACCAAGCTCTTTCTCTCCTCGAGAAAAGAGATTGGTTATTAAAAACAATAATGCTCATGTAAAGATATTCAAATAACACAGGGAAGTCGAGAGGTGTGAGTCCCTGAAATGGGCCCGCTGAGTTCAGTCTGCCTCTCATCTAAGATCCCAATAGGCCAGTTCTCTACTAATCTGCCTTTCTCTTTCATGAATGGGTCCTGGGCATCTGGAAATGACGGGGAGAATGTCTGTTCTGTGAACAGCGGTCCCTCTTGCTTCCCTGGTTCCTGCTTGGCTTCTCAATGCCGCCGGGGAGAGAGCCAAGTGATGGGGGGTTCTGGAGAAGACGCTCAAGTGCTCCCAAAGTCATGGCCAGCGGGGTGTCTCAGAAACACAGTGACCCTACAGGACAGGGTAGAACTGCCCCTGAGGGCTTCTGAGACTATCACACTTTCTTTCTTTCTTTTTTGGATTATGAAGTGTGGGTTTATATTTCAGGTCATCGTTTCTGCATTCAACAGCTTCACGCTTCCACTGCCATTCGGACTCCTGGTGACCCTATCAGCCAAGGTAAAACTGTCCCTGTGGGTTTCCCAGACTGTAGCTGTTTAGAGATGGTTCTGTCGTAGAAAGGTTACTTACCATCAGGGATCCGAATTTCAACAATTTAAGCAACTAAACTAACTTCTGCCACCTCTCTCTCTCTCTCTCTCTATCTCTATCTCTATCTCTATCTCTCTCTGTCTCTCTCAACCCTCTCATACCATATTTTTGTTCTTGTTTTATATCCATGATTTAAAATTTTTATTTTATTTTTAAATCATGTTATTGGGGTGGGGGGGTCAGCTGGGACAACTCATCACAATCCAGTCATCCGTCCATTGTGTCAAGCGCATTTGTACATTTGTTGCCCTTATCATTCTCAAAACATTTGCTTTCAACCTGAGTCCTCTTGGAGGATATTATCACCCTCGCCACCCCAATGAAACTTCTCGTCTCCCTTCTTGCCTATCTCGTCCTCTCCTTTCCCACCCCGGTCGCCATCAAAGTCTACTTTTGGAGTATATGAAAACTTTTATCTTGTTTTCCTCTTTGAGAACAACTGGTCTCCCGGAATCTTGATCCTTTTGCTTTTAAGGGAGTAGAAAGTCCTGTCTGTCTCTTTCAGGGTAATGGGTGGTTTCAAGTGCCTGACTTTACTGCTCGCTGTACACTGTGCCACCACTATGCCACCAAGGATCCTGAGGGAAGCGCTCGGTGACGAGGAGGTGGGGGGGGGGGGGCGGCCAGGCCTGGTGAAATTCCGAAAAGGACATAGTCCTGAACACACACACACACACACACACACACACACACAACGCCCAGCCGCAAGACAGTCTGCCTCTGCAGGCACAGGACTGCCATGAGCTAGAACAGACTTGACGACCATTGGCAAACAGAAGATGCGTGGAGTCCTGCTTGGGCAGCAACATGCGTAGATGGCACGAGGCCTCGAGACCTGCTGAGTCCACTCCGCCGGCCGCTGGCTGGCCCTAGGGGACCCAAGAGAGACAGGAGACTCACAACCCGCTGCAGAGGCAGGGTGATAAATGCAGGGGGGAGACTGCCTTCAGGGACCTCGTCAGATGGACCTCAGAGCTGGAAGCCACGCTGCGCGCTGACCCAGGACTGCCTGCTCGGGAGAGATGGATTTGGGAGCAGAGGGCTGGGGGAGCTGTGGGGAGAGATGCCGGCAACCTGGTGGGGGTGACTTCAAGGAGAAGAGTTTTGACTTTTCTTTCCCTTGAATTTATTTACACCCAGCTGCTTTCTCAAACGATGCCGCCCGGTCGCTTTCGACAAAGGACGCATGCAAACAGGCCCAAAGAAGGCCATTGCCATGGGTGGATTGTGACTCATAGTGACCGTAGAGGAGAGAGGATAATCACCTCCCTGGGGTTTCCAAGACTGTCAATCTTTATGGAAACAGATGGCCCCATCGTGCTCCCTCGGACCAGCCAGAGGGTTTGAACCAGCGACCTTTAGTTAGCAGCTGAACTCTTGGGCCACAGGACCATCAGGACCCCTTCAAAAAGATCTCAGGCAGCTAGCAAGGGAACAATGGCCTGGGGGGCCATTCTCATCAGAAGTGAGAGGCTAGAACCAGAGTCCCACTGGAAAGGGCCCTGCTTCTGTACCTTTGGGAATGAGCTGGTAAGAGAAGAGCAGGGAGAGATCTGGCAGAAGGGAGTGAACCCTGGGCCCAGAAGTCGGAAGCCCATTGTCAGGGTCTCCAAGAGTTCCTTCCTCCCGATTCCATCAGCCCGGGGACCCAGAGCACTTTTTTGATGCCTCAATTTCCTCACCAGTAAACACCTAAATAAAAACCCCGGAGGCATCCTTCGTGAACAGTACAGGACATTGTTCCTATTACGTTTAACGGATTGACCTGCCTGGTGCGCACTGGAGGCCTGCCCTTGGTTGGGGTCACTTGGAAGGCGTTCACAGTGCACACGCCACACAGTTGTGTCCCTGGGAGCAGATGGCGACTAGAGGAGGGGGGGAGAGAGACGAGGTCAGAAGGCAGGTTTATAATGGCTGCCCGCCCTCGGGCTCCCTGAGGTGGACCCACCCGTGGCCACTGGGGACAGCGGAGGCACTTCTGTTGGGTATTCATGATTCATTCTTCAAAGCTAACTCGCTGCTGGCTCAGAGGGGCACCTTCCTCAAGGCAACCAGATACTAGGGTGCTCAGTAATGGATGCTGGGCACAGAGTGCCAGGTCAGCTCAATCCTATTTTTCTCTCGAGAGGCTGAGCCAGAGGATGCTGGGAGCTGCCGCCACCGAGAAGTCCTGGGGGAGAGTCGGAGCGACAAAGTTCGTGATGTCTTGAAAATTAAAGCTGCGAGGGAACAGGCACGTCAAGAAAGGACACTCACGTACAGGAAGAACTAGACTGGGGAGGTGGCTAAATTGTGCCAGGATGATTATCTACGATGGCTGCAACGAGTTACCTCCAACTGCGGGCGTACCTCGGAAGAAAGGTCTGGTGATCTACTTCCTAACAACTGGCCACTGGCAATGCCCTGGGGAGCCCAGGGCTACCCTGCCACCCATGGGGTCATCCTGAATTGGCAGGGTCAGCTGGATGGCCACCGGCTTATTGGGCTCAGCGTGGGTTTTTCGTTTCCTCATCTGTTACAGTCAAACTGTTTGCCAGGGGTGCGGAAAAGAAGGCCCTGTGAGGAACCCACAAAGTACTGGAGGACCCCCGTGTTCAGCCCCCAACCTCATCTCAGAAAGCAGGAAGTCCATTGTTTCTGCCTCAAATCCAATTGCAGAATTAAGCAAGAGTGGCTGGAATGGGATCCTGGCCTGGATAAAAGGATATTGGGTAGAAAGGGCAGCTAGCTGAATAAAATATAACTTGAGTTAACAGCAATGTATCAACATTGGCTCATTATTTGTGATAAATGTGCCCTGCTAATGGACGATGTTAATAAGAGGGGAAATTGGGTGTGGGAGATCTGTGAACCTTCAGACCTCATTTTGTAATTTTTCCGTAGCTCTATCCTGGAAAAAAAAAATTAAGTTTATAAAGAAAATGACTCCAACATCTTCTCTTCCCCTGGTGTCTTTGTCCCAAGCACTTGCAGAGAGCAAATCTCTCTCAGAGATGAGGAAATACGTCTCACTGCTTTCCACTCCATTAAAGTTGAGCAAAATTAAACTTGGAAACAAGTTGGTATCATGTTACTCTCTCACATAAAATCCTTCCATGGCTCCTTTTCACACTTCAGTTAAAATCCAGAATGTTTGTGTGGCGGTCATGTGCTCATGTTAATTTCATAATTGAGATGTAGGGGTGGAGTCTAGCCTGTTCATCTGGAGATAGCCATTGAGTAGCCAATGAGGCCTCCATGTGGGCATGACTTTCTTCTGAGACTTCTGGAAAATCTCGTGATATTTCCCTCATGGAGATGAGAAGCCATCTCCTCAGTTGTTGGGACTCAGTCTCCAAGACAATGAACTACGGACAAGACAAGATGGCAGGGTCCGAGGAGCTGAAGGAGCTGGAGGAGAAGCCACACGGCCTTGCCCTGATGGAACCAGACCTCTGAAGCTGGAGAAGCCACATGGAGACCCCTGCCAGTGCTGAGTTGCTTCTGCTACCACTGTATGCTGTTGATGGACCCTGAGCCCTGGAAGCGAGGAGCCATGGGAGACCCCTGCCAGCGCCGGGACTCTGCACCCACTGACCTGTGACTTCATGAGTCGGAAGGAGACACTATAGACTGGTATCAGACATATGAGCTAATATCAGACTTGTGACTTTGTGCTGCACTGGGCTGGGCTGCTTTCTTAATGTTCTATTCCTCTTATATATAAACCTTTTCCTTATATCTATATGTGTGTCTATGGATTTGTTTCTCTAGTTTACCCAGACTGACACAGTTTGATACCTATTCATTCACTCACCGCACCTACTATGGGCCAGGCCCCATTCTGGCTGTTTGAATAAGAGACAAGAGTCTCCGACCTCATCAAACTTCGATCTTCATGAACAGGGCCGAGATTTGGGGTTCTCAAACGGAGTGAGTCTGTCTCTGGAGGATAGCTGATTAAGGTGGAGACACCTCGCTTATCCTAACTGGGCTAGGACTCTGTAACTGAGGAGTGGAGGCCAGAATTCCTGCCGAACTTTCTACCAGTCAAAGAAGGAGCCAGGCTGCAAGGTCAGTTAAGTGGAGGAATCCCCCCTTGAAGGCCTGTGATTTTGCCCCTGCCATGCCACCAGCCACCTCTCCCTCGTGTGTGCCAGCCTTCCCCTTCTAAGTTTTCAAAGCCCCTCTAGGTCTTTGCATACTCCACTCCATCTTATTGGAAGATCCCCACCCCCACCCCCCAATGATCTAACTCCTACCATGGGTTAAACCAAACCCAAACCCAAACCCAAGCCTACCTACCGATTCCGACTCGTGATGGCCCCGTGTGTGACAGACCAGCTCTGAGCCCCTTGGACATGTTTCGTTGGGTGGGTCCTTTCCCAAAAAGATCGCCAGGCCTTTTCTCCAAGATACCACTGGGTGGATTTGAACCAACCGTCCTTTTCTGCAGCCAAGCGCCAATTGTATGCAGGGGAATGTGTTCTTTCATTCTTTTTTGTTTGGTTGGTCTTTTTTGGGGGGGGGGGCATCATTGCCCTCTGGTGGGAGTAGGAGGCCCAGCCTTGCTCCTGGAGAGCTATTGCTGGATTTGAACCGCCAAGCCAGTGGGTCGCAGTCCTGCACTCAACCACTATGCCACCGGGGCTCAGCCCTGTTCTTTCATTCTATAACCAAACCCAAACCCCAATCCATGGCCATCCCATCAGGTCAACTCCAATTCAAAGGGACACCATAGAGGGTCTCTGAGGCTATGAATATTCCCGGCAGCCAAGAGCCTCATTGTTCTCTCACAGGGTGACTAGTGGCTTTGAACCGCCGACCTGGGGTTAGTAGTCCTACACTTACCTAGTGTGCCTGCTGCGGTTGTTGTCATGCTTCAGCCCAGAGAAATTCCCTGGGTCCCCAGCTCTTCCTGGCCTAGCTGACTGCTTCTTCCCGTCCCCCCTGCCCCCCATACACACACCCCACCAGGCCAAGCGCTGGGACACTGCAGCTTTATTGATTGAAACAACCGCGTCCGCAACTAGAGGTTACATGGGGGGCGGGGGAGGACAAAGAAGGGACAGAGGCTGGGGTGGAGACAGAGAGCAAGGCAAAGGGGTGAGGATGGGGTCGTGTGACTCAAAAAAAAAACAACCCCATCTACATTTCACCCACGGATCAGGGGTCTCCTGTTGTGCTTTTACCTGGATGGTGGGGGGGCCAGGGGTCAGACAGAGGACCTGGGCGTGTGGCGAAGGGTCGATTTTCTCCCAAGTCTCCGAGGCCACAGGACTGAGTGGTCCCCTCTGTCCCTTGCCCCTTCTCCTTGAGGGCAGGAGATAAAGATCCCGAGTGAGGCCACTCCGAGTTAGGGAGACTGTGTGGAGACCTCTGGGCAGAGGGGCCAACCCGGTCAGGCTGGTGGTGAGGGGCGGCTGCCAAGAGGGAGGGGTCTGGACATCACACACACACACACACACACACACACACACGTGCACAGAAACCTCATTCACTCCGCCACAGAGAGGAAGGAAGCCAAGAAAGCGGCTCCAATCCTGGACTGACCCCCCTCAGGCCCCTGCAGGGACTCCCCAGAGCAGGCCCTCTTCCATTATGCTGGGCTCAGCCTCTGGAAATCGCCCCAGCCCTTGAGGACCACACAGCTTCACCTTCAGGTCTCTCTGGGCCTCCCGGAGGACAAACGGACAAGGACCGCTGACCGGTCTCCCCAGCCCAGGCTCTCATGAAGGCCATGGGGGAAGGGAAGTGAATGCCCTTTAGGCTGGCACCCAGAAGGGTAGCGCAGACAGAGGGCGGCAGCCCTGTCTGGGTGGAGGGTGAGAGGCTGTGGTCTGCAGGGAGAGGGCAGAATGGGAGGGAGGGAAACAGCATCTCCAGTAGCAGTTCCACCCTGAGACAAGGTGCTTGGAACAAGGTCTACTTACTGCCTGGAAGGCTCCCCCCTCTCCCTCACCCTGCCCTCCACAGGGTGGGGGGCAGCCGTGGGACACCCCCTGAGGCTGCAATGCCTGCTGTCCCAGGCTAGCTCCACTCCGAATGCTGTGTGACCTCAGGTCAGTCCCTCCCATCTCTGAGCTTCCGTTCCCTGCTTTTTACTGAGGGCCCAGTCCTGCTGGCTGGGTTTCCCAGCCTGTACACGCCTTCTTCCATCTGCAGAGCACTCTGTGCCAGGGGTCCCTACTTCCCCCAGATACCAGCCTAAGGGGAGAGGGGTGGGGGCACTCCATCACCCTGAGGATGGACCCTGGACTCCCCATTTAAGGCCACAGAACACCTCGACCCTCCTGGTCCGAGGGCAAGGCTGGCCCTGGGGGGAGGCACCCTGGTGCCAGCCAACCAGGTCTCCCTGGGACTGGGGACAGGGATGGGTCACCTGCCAGCATGCAGACCCAAAGACACACAGTCCAGGGCACGGCTACTCGGACGCTGACTCGGGGGCCCAGTGGCATAGCAGCACACAGAGGGTCCTTACCTGCAGAACCCGCAGCCCATGCCCCAGTGGCCTGGGGATCACCCACTCGTACATGCCAACACCCACATCCCTGCAGACACAGACGTACAGCACCCACCTCCTACCCATTCACCCCGGGCTCCTGGCCTTCTGGAAGTTTCCGTGGGCTCCTTCCCCTAATCTGTCCACAGGCCCCTCACAGCCCCCCAGGCAGATCAGATATGAAAGAAACCAAGCCCAACTCTCTGGATAGAGGGAGGGCAAGGGAGGTGCCGCCTCCACCACAGGCAGCTAAGGAGGGGTGGGGGGCAGAGGTGGTCTGAGGTGAGCAAGCCCAGGAATCCGTGGGAGGCCCAGAAGGAAGTGCCTGCTTTTTGCACCTTGGGCCTGGACGTGTGGGACAGGTGAGAGGCCAGGGCCTCCTCAGATTCTCTGATTTAAACCCAGGAGCTCTCATATGCAGGAAGCACTCCAGACCAACTGAAGCCCACCGGCTGGCGTGTGTGGGGGTGGGGGTGGGGAGTTGGGGTGGTGGCGCACCTGGTGACTGGCATCTGCTGCGGGGGCTAGAACCACTGATGGATGGAGCATTCTCCTGAGCAAGGTCAGCTGAATGCGCCCGGCCAGGCTCAGAAGAGGAGCTCGCCGTCTCTTTGGGGGCACGGGCCCTGCACAGATGGGGCGATTAAGCAACAAAATCGGGCAGACGAGGCTCATTCTGGGCAGAGGCCTCGGCTGGGCCAGGAAGGCAGCCACACTGGTTGGGGCACCGGGAGGCCTGGCTCCAGCCAGGCTCCACCACCCACCAGCTGTTGGTGATGAGGCCGGGGAGATGGGCAGCGCTCGCCTTGGTCCCCTGCCCGCCTCCTGGCACAGCCCTGCTGCCCAAGCTCCAGGTTTCCTCCTGCAATCGTGCCCCCTCCTCGACTTGGGGACCCTCACGCCTCTCCACTGGTGCTTGCCTTGCAATTGAATGGTTGGAAGCGCTTGGTCAAGAGCGGGGTGAAAGGTGGAGTGACAAGGGGGTCTTATCTGGCCAGCACCCCAAAAACACACACACGTCCAAGAGATGGACGTGCGCAGGCACGTGCAGAGACCAGGGTCCACACGGCTTTGCACACACACATAGACCCATATTATGCACGCTTCTGCCCGGCACGGCCACACACCGCAGACAGATGACCAGGAACACACATACACACAGATGCACAGACAGCCTGAGGGGATAGACAGTTGGGCCTCCTCTCTCCCGTGGGCTAATGCTGGAGGGTTCAGGGTTGAAGTCGAGAAGGATTTAGATCCCATCGCAAACCCCCAAGGCAAGGAGCCCTTTCCCCGCCCAGAACGTAAGGTTCAGCTCCCAGGGTCCAAGGGGAGCATCAATGTCCCACCCAGGGACTCCAGTGCTACAAACCCTTCTTTCTCCTCCTTCCCGGGCCCTGCAGCCAGGGGTGATGGGTCACTAAACAGGGTTTTACAGTGGAGAAGGGGCAAAATCAAGCCCGGGACATAGACCCGCTGCATCTATGCGCAGTGGAGGCTCCTCTCCATCTCCAAATCCAGCATCCAGGGCAGGGCACAGAATCACAGAGGCCAGCCTCTTCCTCTGTCCCTCTCCAGTCACACTCAGCCTTGAAAATCTCCCGGCCACCAACCATCTCCCGGCTCCTGGGAGACTCCAGTGGGGCTAAGGTTAGGCCAGCCAACCGTGGTGGGGAGAGTGCTCGCAGGAATCCAGCTGCTTGCAGGGGTAGGGCAGGGATGAGTGTCCTTCTTCTGATGGCCTGACACCTTGTGCCAGACTCCCTTCAAAAGGGGACCCAGAGAGAAAAGGACACACAACGTCCCAGGAACAGATTGGGAAGGGGTGAGGGGGCCTGGAGTCGCCAGCATCCGGCCCTCTCTCTGAAAGCAGAGTTCAAAGTTGCAGGTAGCCGCCTTCTTTGTCATCCTGTGCACAGAGAACCTTCACGACCCCTGCCTCCCCCACCCAGGGAGTCCAGAGTCTGGCCCAAGAAGGGGCTTCCTCCTCTGCCCCACTTCCAGCTCCCTTTGGGCAAAGCCACCGGGCTGGCGTTCCGGCTTTGAGTTTGGGGCAGGGGGACAGTCAGAGACACACCAGAAATGCGGCCAGGACGTCAGAACGAGGTCCCTGGGATGACAGGCGGACGCCTCTCATTCGGTGGATTCCCCTGCCTCCACAGTAAAGAAAGTGCTGGCAGGTTGGATAGAAACTTGTGCTTTAATAGAGCTCTGTGGTGTGTGAGTGTGTGAATGTGCGGCACGTCCGTGTCCAGTGCCGGCAGTGCAGGTCTCTGTCCGTGTCCTCGGCTTGTCCTCACTGCCACGCAGGCCCCCTCCCCGGCAGGCCGGCCCTGCCCCCTGGGCACCCCGCCTGGCGGGGGTCAGTCTTTGGTACGATGCGGACACTTTGGTGTGCCGGGGGCGGGGAGGGGTGGGGGGGGTCACGCAGCGCTCATCATCTCTGCAACGCCAAGAGGAAGGCGGCCACGGGCCCCCAGAGCTGTGGCTGGGGCCGGCAGGAGGCTCCGCGGCCTGGCATGACCACCACTGCGAAGGGAGAGAAAGGGAAGGGCCAGGATTCTGGTCAGCGCCCGTGAGGCAGGGGGACAGGCAGGTTGTTCATGCCCCCCCTCCCCCAACTCATGGGAGAATGCACACACACACACACACACACACTCGTGGACACAGGGTTCAAATCCTGGCTCCATTGCTCATGAAAGCAATCGATTGACTTCGGTGCACCTCAGCTTTCTCCTCTGTAAAATGGGTCTAATAACCAAGTGACCCACCCACTAGGGCCACTGTGCGGATGAAATACCGGCCTGCAGCCCCAGGTGTTTGCAGGGGACATAATAATCACTCTGCACACCTAAACAGCTATGATTAGAAACCTCTGATGGGGAGGGCACACATTCACACCTGGACCCCACACATGCCCGGATACACTCAGACACAACAAGAACAGGGGTGGAGGATGGGGATGGTGGGGGAACTCTGATACCGAATCCCAGGAAGTCCCCTAATCTGTCCTGCAGATGCCCCATGGCCTGGGTCCCCGGGGGGGTCACCGACCAGGCCATGCCACATTGTCACAGGGACCCACAGCCAGCCATAGACGTCCGTTCACTCCCTCCCCGACCCAGACAGTGCCCACCCCCACCTTTGTTGGGATCCATCTGCTTCCGGGGACATTCCCCTTTCTTCACTGTGACGTCATCTATGGCGATATCCCCCAGGTAGCCGGAACCTCGGACCCCCTCAAAAATAATCTGGGGTAGGGTCAGAGAGCAAGGAGAGGTTCTGTCAGTCAGCAGAGACGCCCCTCACTCTGCCCCTTCCGGTCAATCTCCCTGACAGTCCCCCCATCCTCTCCCCTTCTCACTCCTCCCCCCCATCTCCACGTGTCCTCCCTCTTCTCCTGCCAGCTCCCAGAAATTAGCGCTAATGCGCAAGGCCTGAGAGGGGCTGGGCGCAGCCTCTGAGCTCAGCCGACTCACCTGGAAGGGCCCACTGGGGTTGATGGGGACATGGGCCTGCTGCCACACGTTGCCTTTATTGCCGCTGAGAGACCAGGCGTGCGTGTCCAGGGCGCCTTTGTCCCGAGATCGAACCAGGAGGTTGAGGGAGCCTGCGGTGGGCGAGAGGGAGGCTGAGCGGTTGGGGTTGGCACACCTTGGATCCTCACCACGACGCCCTCTGCTCCCACTGCTGGCCGAAGCTCAGGCCCTCCCGGAAGGGGCAGGGTCCACAGTGCAGGCATGGAAACAACCCCCTCCCACCCCATGTCCAGTGTCCCATTCACTCCCCCGGAGGACCTTGACATGCGTAAGGACAGGAGAGCGGCAGATTTTCAGTTCAGCCAGAAAAATGTTCATTTTCTCCCTTTTTCTGGGCATCAGTTTATGTCCCCACACACACACCACAAAGGGTTCTTCTCCCTGCAGACAGGGGTTGTCCTGGGAAAATAAGTGTGTGTGTGTGTGTGTGTGTGTGTGTGTGTGTGTGTGTGTTGGTGGGGGTGGCACGGGGTTGCCTGCATAGCAGGCTTCTGGAAGAACGGGCAGGGGGGTTCGCGATGCATGACACGGTTTCCGGAGGTACAGGACGGAACGTCACAATGTTGACAGGTGTGTTTTAAAAAGTGACTAAAGCTAACTTTTCCGTGATTTTGCTGACGCTGAGGACAAAGTTAATATAACAAGAATGAGCTGATTAAAGAACAGTATTAGCATATGTGCTCCATTGGAAAAAAAAATTTGATTTAAAGGGCCTGAAAGGACAGAGCAGCACTGCCGCCCGTGGTTTCCACACTGGCATGTTTGCAGAGGAGGGCGATCACTCGGGCTCCCACGAAGCAGCTGATGTGCTTGGACCTCGGACCTCTCCATTAGCAGCCAAGCTTCCCCCACTCCGCCATCAGGGCCCTGCGCTGTGGGGACCATCATGAAAGTGGGATGCCGGGAGGCACTCGCCCGCCAGGGTGGGGGTGCTGTGCCCCTGTCCTCACAGCCCTGGACCCCCAGCCTCCTGGGGCGCCGGGGAGAATGGGAAGAGAAGAAGGGGATCGTGGCTTGGCCAAGAACCCCCAGGCCTTGCCAACAGCCTCGCTCCAGTCCCTGGCTCTTGACAAGGGGGCATCAATCTCAGAGGCTGGGTGCTGGCATTTCCATGGCGCTGCTCGCAGACAAAGCCACGCCATCTGCGATGCCAGATCGACAGTCGCCCCAGAGAGAAAGAGTCACCAAATGCTACCTGCCTGCGATGAGAGGAGTTGGCTTGGATCAAGGAGAACCGGGGAGACACAAGGTCTGAGGACAGCTGCTACCTACAGCTGTCAGTTCGGGGGTGGTGGGAGAGGAGAGGAAAGAAACACCCCTTTCTCCGCCCATAGACCCCAGCCTGGGGTGCAGTGTACCCCGAGTGTTCGAGGCATGGGGTGCACCCTCATTGGCAGACGATAGGTTCGCTAGAGGGTTATAACCAGCACCCAGGGAAACAAGAAAGGCCCAACGCCTTTCTGGGGACCTGCTAGCCCCAAATGGACCTCTCTTCTTTCTTCCATAAACCAGGGTCTCCCATGTCCAAATGACTCCACAGAAATGACGTGGCAGTTGTCTTCCCAGGAGATAAGCTTTGGGGACTCACAGGGACTTTACTGCTCTGTCCTTCAGGGTCTGTGGATTGGAATCGACTCAGTGCAGCAGGGTGGCCTGGGCAGATGTGCTGGACAGGGTCCAGGGCGAGTGGCACAAAGGGCTTGTGGTTGGTGGTTTGAGCCCCACAGTATGCTGCGGAAGAAAGATCTGGCCACCTGTTTTCCATCAACACGACCTCCAAGAAAGCGCTGTGGAAGGTGGTTCTACTCTGTATCACATGAGCAGATGGTTGAAGTCAGCTTGGTGGCCTTAGGTTCTGTGCTGGGCCTTGCTCTAGGTGCCAATGAGCAAGACGAAGATCCATGCCCTCCTGTGCCATTGAAGCCAAACTCCCTGCCAGCCTTGAGGTCTGGGTAGAACTGCCCCCATGAGGTTCTGAGATGATCACTCTCTGCAAGGGTAGAGGGCCTCATCTTTCTCCCAAGAAGTGGCTGGTGGTTTCAAATTGCTGATCTTGGGGTGAGCGGCCTGCCACTGAACTACCAGGCCACCTGGGCTCCTCTGCTGGTGCTCAACTCAATAAACAAAATGACATCAGGAAAGGCATCGAGGGGGCAGAGGCTGCCATCAGAGATGAGGCTGTCAGGAATCTCTCCGAAGGGAAAGAACTTTCCAGGCTGAGGGACATCGCCGGCAGGAACTTGTCTCAAGAATTTAAACACCAAAAGAATTTAAAGACAAGCAAGCAGTCCAGTGTGCTGGAGCTGAGGGAAGAAAGGGCGAGGTAGAAAGGAGGCGGGAGATCGGGTACCTAGAGCCCTGTAGACCTGGAGAGGATGGTGATGGGAGCCTCTAGGGCAGGGGTCCCCAAACTACGGCCAGCGGGCCACTTGCGGCCCACCAAGGACATTTACCCTGCCCGCCGGGTGTTTCTGTCACGGCTGCCTGTCCAGCTTAGCAGCCAACTCAACCCAGGCCCACAGTGAATTTGTTCATGGTTTTTTGTTTGTTTGTTTGTTTTTTAACTATAGTCTGGCCCTCCAACGGTCTGAGGGACAATGAACGTTTGCGGACCCCTGCTCTAGGGGGTCCTGAGAAGGGAATGACAGAATGGGATCTACTGTCTGGGGCAGGATACTTCACTGTCTCCCAAGGCCGCCCCCTCCTTGGCTGGAGAGAGCTAACAGGGTTGTCCTTAAGGAGACTTCAGATCTGCCTCCCCAAGGCTTGGTAGACTGCGCTGCCCTCTGCTTCTGGTTCACAGGCTGCTCCTTGTGGGCACTCTCTCCCCCAGGAAGCCTGGGTCCCTGGCTCCTAGTCCTGAAGACCCCAACAGGCTCCCCTTGCCAGATGGATCCGCAGTGCTTCTCTTGAGCAAACTCTCATGGCTTGCCTGACTCATGGGGTGCAGGATATCTGGTGCTAAACTACAATGGCTTGGCTAAACTGGAACAAACTGGGCTTCCCCATTGGGGGAGGCAAAATGAAACCAAGCAGGCTAGGCAGGGCCACCCATCCTCGTCTGCCCCAGAGTCCCCACCACCCTGGCTCACAAGTGTAAGGTGACCAGACGTCCCACTTTTCACCATTTGTCCCATGTTCCCGTGGCGTTTCCTTTTTTCTTTCTTTTTTTTTTTTGGGGGGGGGGGCATCACTGCCCTCAGGTGGTGGGAGTAGGAGGCCCAGCCTTTGCTCCGTGGAGCTGGAATCGAACCTCCATCCCAGTGGGCCGCAGTCCCGCGCACAACCACTACGCCACCGGGGCTCAGCCCGGCGTTTTCAAATTTAAAAAATGCATTACAATACTATTTTTGCGTTCTGTGAACATTTTTGTTGCTGCAGATAGACCAGATTTTTAATCAAGGATACCCCCCCTCCCCCTGGTCAATGGTGTCCTACTTAAAATCTGGTCCTTTTACACCAGTGCAAAACTCACAGTGTCACTGACTCCCCTGCCCCTGTGTCCCTTCTCCCCAGACGATACAGAATCCTTTGTCGTGGCTCTAATCATAGAGTGATGCGCTCTATGATTATAAGATACTTAATTGTACTGGTCCTTAGGTTCGATGAATACTAACAGCGAACAGGTTTGGTCGCCTGGACACTAAATGATACCATTATTGGTTATGACACTGAGCAAATGAGCAGGGAGTTTAAAATGTTTCCCTCCTCTTTTCCCTTGAATCACTACGATGTTCTCAAAAGTCATCGATACGGGTGTTTACAAGGATGAATGACCATGATTCTGTAGCTACATCAGGAGGAAACTTGACACCAACCAGCAGCTTCACAAACACCGCCAGCGACTACAAACCCCAGCAGGAGCCCTGTAGCACGTGTACGTGAAGACCATGCATGCCACTGGAAGTCCCGTGGCCGCTGGGAGAAGCAACAGCTCCGACCAGAGCACAGCAGAAGGTTCTAGAAGAACATCAGGACTCACAAAATTATTGCTAGTTGCCACAACGAAGTTTTCTCTGACACACTGCATAACATTTTTGAGAGAGAGGCACGTTGGTGCCACCCCCTCTGACGTCACACGGTGTGGTCCATACCCCCTTGACCTCCCTCTCCAGGGACGGCACTGGCCCCAGCCATGGGTTGGGGAGCCATGCTTTGGGTGGATGGGTTGGGATGTCCATCCCGCCCGCTCTGGTCAGCGGTTGGAAACCACCAGCTGCTCTGGGGGAGCAAGAGAAGGCCTTCTACTCTAGCGAAGGACAGCCTTGGAGGGCCACAGGGGCAGCAGTTCTACCCTATCCTCTTGTGTTGCTAGGAGTTGGGTCGGCTGGAAGGAAGTGAGGTTCTGGTTCCACAGTTCAGCTTGACCCAGCCCCTCTACCTGTGGAGACTCGTCCATAGGAACCTGCCTAGGCCTATGCTGGCAAAAGGTCAGTTCCTTCCCAAAGCAGGCAGGAAGCTTTCTGTGGACCAAGAAGGAAGGATGGCCAAGGTCTTAAGGGAGCCCACTGGGCTGCTCCCCGCAAGATCAGCAGTTCAAAGCCACCACCCGGCCCTCAGGAGGAAGACAGGGCTTATCTCCCATGGAGAGAAACAACTCTCGGGAAGTCACAAGGGCAGGTCCACCCTGTCCTATACGGTTGTCCCCTGTCGGCATCCGGTCCAGGGCTGTGGGTGTGGCTTGGTTTGGCAGGAGGTGTTCAGGACAGTGTGTGGGACAGTGGGGGTGCAGAACAGGGGGGCATACGGGGGTTTCAAAAAGTTCGCAGAAAAATGGAATGAAAAGTTAATATTTCTCCCCCGTTAATTTTTGGAGGCCCCCTTCCGTGTGTGTGTGTGTGTGTGTGTGTGTGTGTGTGTGTGTGACAGAGAGAGAGAGAGAGAGAGAGAGAGATCAGGTGGTGCAGTGGTGAAGGGCTGCCAACCAGCCCGTTCCAGTCTGCTTCCCAAACCTTAAAAACCTTGTCCCACTCTGTCCCCTCAGATCACTACGGATGAAAACCAGCGCCACAGCAATGGGGGACTTAGCACGTGTTCATACTTTCATGGGAAAAGTCCCTTGTCTTCACATTTGATGGGTTCATGTACTTTCGGAAGCCTCCTCGCAGACGACAGTGAACAGCGGGTCCCTGTTCCCCATCTTCCTGGCACCCTTCACCAAGCACAAGAGACAGACCGGTATCTCCTAAAAGTGACCCGAAGGACTAGCACACGGCTGGACTCTGGAGGGGAGCTCTAGGTGCCAGGAGGGCTGCGACAGAAGGAGGGCTGCCGCTGTGCACTTTTGTACCTTGCGACCCAAGAATAAGGCAGCCTCGTTCGATTCTTTGAAACGGCCACTCCCCCGGGTGAGCCCTCCGTGAACAAATCCCAGACTCCTCCAGTCTCCCTATCCTGTACTATCTTAGCCCCGCCCCCCCCTGCAGCTACCACCTAAATCCTAACAGGTGCAATCAGGCCTTTGAAGTCTGTCCCCCTGCTCAGCTGCAGGTGCCACAAGGACCAGGAGCTTGCACACCTGTTCACGGCAGCACCTGATGTCCGCGCAGCGCAGGGGCCTGGGAGGGCTGGCTGTGGCCATGCGCTCACTGGTTACCCTGATGGGCCTCCTGGTACCATTGCTGCCGATGGGGCATACCTTAGGCTCGCCCCCCCCCCCCCACTTAGGAAGCAGGCCTCGCACAGACCCGCTCCAGCCCCCCAGTGCCTGGACTCACCAATGTGCTTGCCATACATGTGGTAGAAGAAGGAGACGCAGTAAAACTTGGCGCTGGCATTGTAGAGGGGACTCACCAGGCGGGCTCGGTCCCCCAGCTCCCGGGGCCTGGAGGTCTCAATGAACATGTAGTAGCCTTGGGAGTGGGGAAGAAGGGGGGGGGTGCACCAACAACCTCCTCCTCAGCCCCTGCTTCCCGCCGCCCTTCCCTCCCTGCCGAAACCTCATGGTCTGAGTCCCAGATGTCTTCCCATCCTGATTTGCGCCCTTGCACGCCTCACAGCACGGGAGCCTGGGTCTCTCTGCTTAGGAACTCTTCCTAATTCAATGGCAAGTTCTCTACTGCCTGGTCCTCTCTCAGGTCAGAACTGTGTCTCCCTTCAGACGGGGGCTCCCTGAGGGCAGGGTTGTGTGTCCTCTCTCTCCACATCCCCCCACTCCCAGCCTTTCTGAAGCTTCCTAAGGACAGGACTCCAGCTCGCTTCAAACTGGGGCTCCCAGAGCTCAGGTCAGCTCTACATCTGACCATGCTCCAGCCCTCTGGGGGTGGCTAAGCCCTTTGTACAGAGCCCTGGTGGCACAGAGGGTACCCTGGTAGCAAAGCGGGTTACATGTTGGGCTGCTAATGACAACATCAGCAGTTCAGAACCACCAGTCCCCCCATAGGACAAAGGCCAGGCGCTCAACTCCTGCAGTTACAGTCTGGGAAACCTCCAGCATCGCTCTGAGTTGGTATCAACTCGAAGACAGTGAGTGAGATGGCTAAGTGGCTCCCTAAAACGGTTCTCCCTTCCTGGTGGAAAACCCGAGTCCTCACCCTCGGGGGTGCCACTGATGTCCGTCGGGGGGCCGGTGTTGGGTGAGCGCTTGGGGTTCTGCGTGAGAGCATTCTGCCGTGTCCAGTCAAAGTTGTCCGTCAGATCCTGGGTGTAGCCACAGATCTTCTCCTCCTCAAAGTGGCAGGTGTTGTCTGCAGCGGGGAGGTGAGGTGGGGTTGAGACAAAGAGGGTTGGCCTCCTCCGCCCATCCGGCCCAGCCTCTTCACACCCTGTCACCCAGACGTGGTCCCAAGCAACCACATAATGGGCCCCGAAGCAGGGCAACTGGTACCCAGGGCAAATTTCTTCCTGGGATAGGACTTCCTAATCTTTTCTGTGTCAGACCCTGCTGGCATCTCAAGAGGCCTCGAGCCCATCATGGAATAATGCTCGGAGATGCCTGAAACTCCATCTACCGGGTGACAAGGCAAAGATCTGACTGTTTTCCAAAAACTAAGAACACAAATCGGCGATCGAGGAATAAATGGGCTTCTTTGGGCCCTGCGTCATGAGCTCCAGTGGCAGGCTGAATGACCACCA
This sequence comes from Nesogale talazaci, assembly GCA_004026705.1. Lineage (NCBI taxonomy): Eukaryota > Metazoa > Chordata > Mammalia > Afrosoricida > Tenrecidae > Nesogale > Nesogale talazaci. Next base: position 25,698 of record PVJH01008333.1, read on the forward strand.
TGATTTTGACCCACTGAAGGTGAGTGATCTCACGAGAGGTGTGCAACAGCCAGACGGGTGTGATGACCATGTTGCCGGTCCTGCTTGCACCACCATCGCTGGTTTCCTGCTTTCCTCATAAGGGGAGAGGCTCAATCTGGGCTAGACATCCAGGGAAATAAAGATCTAACTACGTCGTACCAGGGGGCGGGCTCATGGACAACTGAATAGTATAGTATGCACACTCCCCTGGTGGGTCCATAGGCCGTGGTTAAGGACCAGGGCACAGGGCATGTGGGTCAACCTGGCCTCTCCCTTTTCTCATTTGGGGGCAGTTCAGGTATTTGTGGCAGGAGTCTCAGGGACTGAATATGGTGCCGAAAGAGGACCTGAATGAGAGATACCTCCATCCCTACTTTAAGCCCCAGAATATACCTTGGATTCAACATCTGTAAGACCAGCCCTTCATACTTCTAGCTGCTCTCTAACCCCACTTCCCACTGCAAGTTCATAGAGACACCAGAACAAGGAATCTTTTCTCCCTTGGGGGTCCCTTCTACCCCCACAGGAGGGGCTTTGTATCAGCAAAGGGTAGGGCGAGTGAGGGCAGGGAGCTCTCACCTGATAGGTTCGGAGAGTTGATAGCTGAGAAAGCAAGTAGAAAAATCAAGTCAGAATCGAGGTGCCAACATGCAGAGGGACCCGAGCTTTGGTGGGGGGACCTGGGGACACGATCGCCAGAGCCAAGCCTGGGGTCAGGCCGGCCAAGCCTGAAGTGAGGGCAGTGGGGAGTCCCGATCACAGGAACGAGGGGTGCAGGGTGCGAGGGGTCTGCAGACACGTGCACGAAGGGCCACCTACGCTCGGTGTAGTGGATGATGCGGGAGGCCATGTCACCGGCCCCGAAGGTGGTGTAGGGTGTGAGGCGGACCTCGTAGCTGTGAGGCACGCGGAGGTCAGTCAGGATGTACTCGAGCAGCTGCCCCTTCTCCACGCGCCGCACGGGGATGGCCTTCACCACCGCGCTGTGCTGGTTCAACTGTAGAGACAGAGAGTTGGCAGGTGTCTTCCGGCCACCCTCTCCACCAGAGGGCCAGGCCAGGCTCTGGGGTGACTGGGGGCAGGAGCAGTGGGAGGGAAGTCAGGGCCTCAATTTCCCCATGCGTGCAAGGGAGCCATCGTCAGGGCTGGCTTAATCACAGCATTTACAGCAATCATCTGGCTGCTGGCAATGTGTGTGGTGCTGTTCTAAGTGCTTTCTCTCTCTGGACTCATAGAATCCTCCAAAGATCCATACCCTGTGTGCCCTATCTTACAGATAAGGAAACGGAAGCCAAAAAGGTGTGGCGTTTGCAGTCCTTTGCACTGAACAGTAGTTTTAGCCTGGGCACGCTGCCCCTGGGCCACATATTTCCACTTCATACCAACTGGCCCCTGGCGTTGGCAGACGCACGTGGAGCTTAACTGGGTAGAGACCGAAACTGACCGTGGACCGTCGAGACCCCAGGGATGAAGGACAAGCTCTTCCCTCCCACCTCTGACTCCTCACACCAGAAGAGACCAATGTTCTGTAGCAGGACCGGCTCTAGCCCCAAGAATCCCAGGACGCCTCTGCCAATTCTTGTCCAGCCCATGCATTCTGGAGGGCCAGGCCCCCAGAGCCTCTCACCTCCTGCTGCTCTGTCTACTACATGCTCTCTCTTCCTAAGAGGAGTTCATGCTATTAGGACTTCTGTGCAGCTCACGAGCCCACCCCTAGCTTCGAGGAGCACTTCCGGGGTCAGCTGCCTGTTCCCTGCGTGCCCCCAGACCCCTGCTCCCGCTTGGCCCACCTGTCGTACGCTGAGTCTGTAGTTGAGCAAGGGGTCCACCGCGTCAGGCTCCCTCTGGGTCCACTGCAGCACGTAGGAGTAGTTCTTGGACAGCTTGTGGCTGCGGGTGGGGTTGGGGGTGTCGAAGTAAAACTCCGGGCTGTAGGCTTTGGCTAAGAGGGCGGGGAGGGGGGCATGGGGCCGTGGAAGGGGGGGGGGTGATGGGAGACACAGAAGAGAGAAGGCAAGGGAGAGGGAGACCAAAGAGAGTGGGGGAGGGAGCAGAGGCAGGGTACAAGAGAGACAAAGAGAAAGGAGATATTGTGAGGAGAGGTGATGTTGGGAGGGGGGGACATTGGGGAAGAATTGGGGGTGGGCGATGTGGTGAGAGATGTGGAGAAGAAATATTGGGTGTTCCGAGAGGGCACGTTGGCGAGAAAGAAGAAAAGGATAAGCAAGTAATAGAGGAAAAGAGGAGGAATTGAGGGGAGACAGAGAAGTGATATTTGAGGGACATGCAGAGAGGGTTGGGAGTTTTGAGGGAGAGGGAAGAGAGGTGATGGGGAAGGTTAAGAGGGGAGACAGGGAAAGTGCAGGAGAAGAGGGGAGAAGGGGGTGGGTGGGAAATGTCACAGGGGCCTCTGGCTGGCAGGACTGGGCGGGGAGGGGTTGGTAATGGCCAGTGACCCACTATCCTATCTCCCAACTGTTGAGCTGGGAATCCTCCCAGGGGCTGAAGGGATCCCCAGGCACCCTGGGGCTGTTGAGAAAGCTGAAGTGTTGTAGGACTGGTCAAGCAGGCCTAGAGCTCTCAGGAGCGCTGTCCACAGTTGTGGGGGGGACGGGCATCAGCAACATCAGAAGTTCTTCTCCACCTGCCTCAGGTCCGCACCCCCCAGCACTTTCTGACCCACCCACTGCCAGTCTGAAGTTCCTGAGTCCACCTGGGAATGGCTTGGGGTGGAGGTGGGCATTCTGGGAGCCCAGGGGCTTCCGTCCGGTGTGTTGGCTGGCCCAGGACCCCTCTCCACCCCAAAGTCAAGACACGTTGTTGATGGACGCCTTCTCATTTAAGCTACGGCTGAAGCTTAGGGCCTGTGGTGATGGGGATGGCCGGGTTAGGGATTTCCCAGGCGAGCCTCTGAGGCCCTTGATGGGCAGTGGCCAGAGCAAAAGTGGGCGGGGAAAAACCTGGCATGGGCGGGGTTGACAGGGGCAATCCGCAGAGCCGCAGCTAGGGAACTGATGGAAGCAGCGAGCTAGGATTGGACCAGGTGGGCGGGGCGGAGCCTGGACCTGGCGTGAAAGGGGCGTGGACTACACTGAAAGGGACTAGATTGGGTGCAAGAGTAGTTAAAGGCGGGGCGAAGGCGAGAGCTAAAGGGTCAAAGAAAGGGGCTGCACTAGTAAATGGCACGGATCGGCAGGCGGGCTTTATAAAGGGGATGAAGCGGGGCGGGGCCCTAAGAGGACGTCCGGGATTGGTTGGGGGAGGCTGGGGCGGTGTCTGTATTTGGCATGGGATCGACCCACCGCCCCGCCCCAGGACCCCTGGCTGGGAGGGCAGGGCCGGGGGCGGAGCCTGACCCGAGGGGGCGTGACCGAGAGGACGCTCACCCGAGACCTGGAAGAGGCAGGTGGCCGAGCCCACGTCGTTGGAGACGCTGCACTCGTAGCTGCCGCTGCTGTCGCGAGTGACGGCGTCCAGGCGCAGCTCGGCGTGGTCCGGGGCCTCGGCGGCGGCGGGGACCACCGGCGGCGGCGGCAGCAGCTGGCCCTTGAAGCGCCACACGGCCGAGGCGATGCGCTGGGGGCTGCCGCGCAGCAGCGAGCAGCGCAGGAGCACTGGCCGGCCCAGCGCCTGGCGCACGTCCTGGGAACCCGGCTCCACCTCCGGTGGGACTGGGGGCGGGAGCGGCGGTCAGCCGGGCGGGCGACACATCCCCCCTACTTCCGAGCGCCTCACACCTGAACAGTGTGGTCTCGGAGAGAATCCACACTCAGTCCCCAGCCTCTCTCACTCCTCCCGACCCGTCCGGCCTTTCCCTGGAGTTCTTCTTCCCCATTCTGATCCTCACTGCCATCGGGTCCAAAGCGATCCAAAAGGACAGCGCAGAACCGCCTATGTAACTCTATGTTAAAAAAGAGCCTGTAACTTTTTTTTTTTTTACTTCTCCCAGCCTGTCACTAGGGGAGCAGAAAGCCTTATCTTTCTTCTGCTGAGCGGGTAGCAGTTTCGAACTGCCGAGCTTAGCGGCCCCATGCGTCACCACGCCACCACCAGGCCTCCTGCTAGCGTGCCAAACACCAGCGATTCTCAACCTGTGGGTCGCGACCCCTTTGGCCCTTCCACAGGGGTCACCCGATTCATAACAGTGGCGACATTACAGGGATGAAGTTGCAACGGAAATAATTTTATGATTTGGGGGGGGGGGGCGGTCACCACGGCATGAGGAACTGTATGAAAGGGTCACGACCCTGGGAAAGTTGAGAACCACTGGCATAAACGCACCCCTCGGCCCCCAGGTGATGAAGTTGGGGTTCTGAGCACAACTGCTGGTGCTAAATGGCTTGGGTTTCTATCCCGGGCTGGAGACTTTGAGCAAGTTGGTTACCTTTCCCGTTTGTAGCAATGGGGGCCTAATAGACTCCATCCACGGAGGTAAAGAAACTAAAGAGCCCCGCCTCCCCATCCAGTGTCCTGGAATGGATTCAGACTCTGAGCACCACTGCTTGACAGCCCTTCTAAGACTGTCCATCTGTACTGGTGCAGCCAGCTTCAGCTTTTTCTCGGAGAGGCTGGCTGGTGGTTTGAACCGCTGGCCTTGTGGTTGGCCGCGCAATGCTTAACCGCCTGCACCACCAGGGCTCTGTAAAGGAAGGAGGATTGTGCGGTCAAACGCACTGGGCTTGGTGCATTCGCGCCCATCGCGATGCCACGTGATAAACAGCAAGCGGTCCTCCAAACCGTCACGGCCGCCTGTCAAAATAATGCCATTTCTCTGGTCTCTGGGAAGGAAAATGGGGTGACATCTGATGGTGACAGTGGGACCCGGGACGCAGACCTCCGCATCCGAGAGCCTAGGAGTGTTAGAGACGGTTTAAGGGTGGGTGCCTAGCTCGGACTGGACGAGGGGTCAGACCCGGCTGGGCACGGAGAGGGCATCTGGGCGGCGGCGGAACTCACACTGCACGTGGAGCTGCACCTGCGCCTCGCGGGGGCGCACGTTGAAGCCATTATAGCGAGCCGTCTGGCAGCGGTAGGTCCCGGTCATGTCGCGGCTCACGCGCTCCAGCCGCAGCTTTCCGTCCGGCGTCTCCTCCAGGGGCAGCCCCGACGGCAGCAAGGCCGCCTCCTTGTCCACGCGCGACCAGAGCACAGGCGGCCGCGGCTTGCCCCGCACCTCGCACTGCAGCTCTGCCGGCGAGCCCTCGCGCACGGTCACCACGGCACGGCCCTTGGGCACGCTGATAGTGGGTGGGACTGTGGGCCAGAGGGGAGAGAAGGACAGAGTGAGCCCCTGGGGGGAAGGTCTTGACTCTGAGTTCCTGCTCCTTCCTTTTCCATCCTAGATATTCCACAAGCCCTTCAGTGTCTCCATCACAGAACTCACGTTTGCAAAGCCTCTCTACCTCTCCCCGTGCTTTATCTCAAGGTCCCTGGGCCTCAGAAAGTGACCTGAAGTCTGCCTGGCCTCTTCCCTCCAACATCCCAAGCTCTAAACTCACTGCCACTGAGCTAATTTGGACGCACAGCGACCCTGTAGGGCAGCATGGAATCAGCCGTGGGTTTCCCAAATTATTATGGAAGCAGAAGCCTTGTCCTTCTCCTGAGGAACCAGCGAGTGGTTTCCAACTACCAACCTTGCAGGCAACAGTCCACCCCTTAGGCCAAACCCAAGCCCATAGCCCTTAAGCAGATTCTGACTCTTCCTGTCCCTGTGCGGGGTTTCTGAGCCGGTACATCTGTACAGGAGCAGACGGCCTCAATTCTCCCACGTGGAATGATCGAGAGGCTGAGCTTTCTGCCCCACGTGGGCTTGAACCACTGCTCCTGAGGTCGCAGCTGAACTCGTCCCCACAGGGCCACTCCTAAGTCCCTAGACTAGGAGTTCACCTAGTAAGCATTTCCTCTGAACGCCACCCCCACCCCCACCACCCCCAGACCTCAGCAACAACAACAAAACAAACTCACAGCCACCGAGTCGCTATCGACTCAGAGTGAACCCACAGGATGGGCGAGAAACGTCTCTGAGTTTCTGCGACCCTTCCTCATGATGAGATTAAAGAGCTGTCCTTCTGCCCCAGAGCAGTGGGTAGTTTCAAACTGCTGGTCTTGTGAATTGCAGCCCTGGTGCGTGCGTACATACTCCAGTAGGGCTCCTTCCTACCTGCACAAGGCCGGGTGAAAGTCGCCATCTTCTCTTGCCTGGTGTGCCACACATGCTGGTCTGTTTTCCATCTTTCCCAGTTCTCCCAAGGGAATACAGGTGTCTGAAGCCTTTCCGAAGCCCACTTTCCACCCCTTGACTAGACCTCCATTAACACTGGTGGCATAGTGCGTTACACATTGGGCTGCTAGCCCTTAAGGTCAACGGTTCGAAACCACCAGCCTCTCCTTGGGAGAAAATGGAGGCTTTCTGCTCCCATAAAGCGTTAACAGTCTCTGAAACCACCCCTGGAGGGGCGGGGAGTTCTACTCTATACGGTCTCTAGGGGGCTGAATCAAATTGATGGCAGTGAGTTTGGAGAACTTGTTTTGTGTTCGTTTCACATTAGTACTCGGTTTGGGTGAACCATAAGGAATCAGAAGGGGACTTTTGACACTTATGAATAAAGAGGGAAGGAGTAACTAACAGACCGCGTTTGCTTTGCAGGGTACCCGAGCTGTGAGAGGGGTTGCCAGGCTTTGGGGGGAGCCACGCCCAGCATCTCAGGGTCAAACTGCTTTCCAACCAGTCACCTGATGGTTCGCACCCGAGCGCTTAACCACAGGGCCACCAGGGCTCCTTCCAGCTTAAGCCACTGCTATTGGAGGTGTCTGCGTTCGTCACAGATGAGCTCAATGCGGCAAACCTAATCCAACCGCGCAATGAGCCCACAGGAGGGTCCTTCTGAAGACCTGCAGGGATCCCAGCCGGCATAACATCCCGCTCGTGACAATGCGTCCGTGTCCCACGGCAAGTATAATCTGTACAGAACTCTGTAAGGCCAGCCCGCAAGGTCCGGCTCTCTAGTTAGTACAAGTCGGGTTCCGTAGATAGTGGGACACTCGTGACTTTAATTATGCAGTGTTCTCTTTGTATTTTGGAGCTAATTAGTTCGCTTTCCTGGGTCTAAATTGTCTCCACAAGACCTTAAAAAGGCTTCAGGACCTAGGTGTCAGACCTGTGAGTCAAATGGAGGAACAGGCCCTGGGGGCAGTTGATTTCTTTGTCTCTAAAACATCCCCCTACACCCCCCCCACCCTTATCACCACCCTCCACTTCCTTCCCTACCCCACCACAGGCCACCCTGCCCCCAGCTTAAAGCTCAGGCCCTTGACTCTGCAAACAAGGCGCTCATGCTCCAGCCTCTGCCACCATCCCTCTCTCTTCCCAGTCCTGGCTGCAGAATCCATTGGTAGACAGCACACACCCTGGGCATACCAAGGGACTCCTCCCAATACCCTCTGTCTGTTGGCCACCCGCCTCCGTTTGGCTGCCCGTTTACCAAAGGCCAAAGCACCTTTGAAGGCTCCCCTGGAACCAGCTTCTTCAACTTACCCAGACAGGCTCTTTATGGCCTATGTCATATATATCCAAGGTTTGCCCTTCTGTCTCCTGTCTGCCCCCCACCCTAACACTGTGACTGACAGTGAGACGGTAAGTTCTGAAGTTGGAGGCTGTGGCATTTGTGTTTGGATTCCACCCCCACCCCCACCCCAGCTTCTCACCCAGGACCGGACACACAGGGCTTTGCAAAATGAATTTGAGCAATGTGGGAAAGCTTCTCACTCTTTAAAAAAACAACAACACATCTCACTGCCTTGAAGTCAATTCCAACTGCAAATTTTTCCAGGCGTAGGAATTCTTATCTTTCTCCCAGGGAGCAGTTGGTAGTTTCAAACGACTGACCTTGGGGTTGGCGGTTCTCTGCATAACCCACTACCCCATGCGGGCTGCTTGGGGGAAGCTCCGTTCATTCCTTCAACAAGCCCAGCTTCATTCTGCCTCTTGCAGGAAGCCTTCTAGATGCCTCCAGTTCCCCTGGGCCTCTTGCTGTATAGTCACAACATCACACGGTACCTCAAAGCTCAAAGCCACAGCTGACAAGGGTGGGGAGGGGCCTCCGAAGACATCCGGTCCTGTCTCTCATAGAGGAGAAACTGAGACCCAGAGAGTTGAAGAGGCTTAGCTCCTCCGTGTGTGTGGCAGGCAGTCAACACTCGATAAATGTTAGCCACCCTTCATGGTGCCATCAGTGTAGTTTATTATGATTGGCGTGAAGACCCAAATCTTTACCATGGCCTATAGAGTCTGGATAGGAGAGGCGAGGCTTTCTCCTCCCCAGGGGCAGTCCAATGCTGTTTTCCAGGGTCACTATGGGTCAGCATCGACCGGATGGCAGCGCGGTATGTGGTGTGATGTAGACTGATCCCTGCCTACCCGCCTCTGTGCATCTGCACCTGCGGATGGCTTGGTCGACACAGCTCTTCCCCCGGTCTGGCCTGTTCCCTGACAGCCAGTAAAATCCTGCCCTCCCTCGGATGTCAGACGACACATCCTACCTTTGAGAACACTTCCTTGACTCTCACGCGTTGTCCTTTGCAATGCAATATTGATTTGTGTCGTGATCTCCAAAGGGTTTGTCTTCCCACGAAATTCAGTGAGGCCAGAAGTCTACCTGGCCCCCTGCTGCCTCCCGGCACCTAACACCAGAGCCAAACCAATCTCACTGCTATCGGATCAATGCTGGCTCATACTGATCCTGCAGAACAGGGAAGAACTGCCCCTGTGAGTTTCGGAGACTCGATGTAACTCATGCTGGGAGTGGAGAGCGCTGTCTTTCTCCAGAGGAACAACCTCGCGGTTAGCAGCCCACCGTAGAACCCCTGCACCCCAGGGCCCCACAGCACAGAGGCTGGTAGATAGGAGACTCGCAATGAGAGTGTGGGCCCTGTACACGTAGGGCCCCTCTCCCACCTCCCTGCCGTGGGCTTACTCACCTCCCCCACACCGCCCCCAGGTCCCTCCAGCCACCCTCGGACCCACCTGTCTCTGAGGAGATGTTGACCTCGACACTGAGGTCAGGCACAGGTGCCCCAGGGAAGGAAGCCACGCACAGGTAGGTCCCGTAGTCGCTGAAGTGCAGGTCGATGAGCTCCAGGCTGCTGGTGACCGCGGGCAGCTCCGGGTCGTTGCGGGTCACGATCAGCCGCTTGGACATGCGCGCTGGCTTGCCATTCTTGAACCACTGGTAGGTGACCTTCTCCTGGGGCACGGCGTCCACGTGGCAGGAGAGCTTCAGGTCTTGGCCCAGCTGTATGTTCTCGCTCTCTTTGATCACGTCGGGGGTGATCTGGAACGTGGCGTTCTTCATGGCTAAGTGGGGGGTGGGAGGGTGGAGAGGGGCAGCGTGACCTGAAGCCAGAGGGTTCCACCCCATCTACTCAGACCCCGTTCCTTCCCTCAAGCTGGCCCTTCTGGAGAGGGGAGGGGAGGGGAGGGGTACAGGTGATGGGGCTACAAGCTCCCAGGAGAAACCACGCCTTATTTCTCTTTGGGAGAAAACCCTCTGGTTGGTCAGAATGTTCTTAAAAGTTCAAGAGAAGCCCACTGCAGGAAAGACGGTCATGATAATAAAACCCAGTCCATTACCATAGAGGGTTTTCTGACTCCTACCAACCTTCTAGAACAGAGAACTGCCCCTGGGGGTTTCCAAATGTGCACATCTTATGGAAACAGAAGCCTCAGGGCTGAGCCCCGGTGATGTCATGGTTGAGTGCGGGACTGCAGCCCACTGGCTGGGCGGTTCAAATCCAGCAGCAGCTCTCCAGGAGCAAAGCTGAGCCTCTCACTCCCACCAGAGGGCAGTGATGACCCCCCCCCAAAGAAAAACTGAAAAACAAAACAAAGCCTCATCTTTCTCCTCAGGGGTGGCTTCTAGATTCCAACAGCGGACCTTGCAATTCCCAGCTGAACCAATAATCCACCACACCCCCAGCACTCTCTAAATAGCTTCCTGTTACTGACGATAGGGAGTATCGGTGGTGGCAGTGGTTGAGTTCAGTTTCTCAGCAACCAGCTGATGGTTCAGATCCACCAGGGGCTGCAGGAGTAAAGAGCTGGCCATCTGCTTCCATAAAAGATTCGAGTTTAGGAAGCCCTCTGGGGCAGTTCTCTGTCCCCTGCGGTCACTAGGACTTGGCAGCGACTGGACAGCAGGTCACAGCAGCAAGGTACCGCACATCCACTGTGTGCAAGGCATTGGCCCCACACTTTACAGAAGAAAAGCAGGCAATCCCCTGGCAACCTTGGCGGAGGGAACTGGGATTGTCCCCGGCTTACAGGGGAAGACGGAAGGTCAGACAGGTCACTCTGCCCCCGGAAATGGTAAGACCTTGAAGGCCAATTCAGGACCTGTACTTGAACCCACAACCCTCCTGTGTACAGTGGCTTCCTCAGACCTTAAATACACAAAGCAAAACCTGGAAGGTGGTCCAGAACCATCTAGTGTTCTATTGAGAGAGTGGGGCTGAGGGACACGGAAGGGCGATTTTTAGGTTCACATTTTATCCTTTGGGGGTCTTTTGCTCTCTGCAACCGGTTTGGGTGATTTTTATAGAACGGACCCATGTGGTCATCTTGTACGCTATGAGATTAAGAAGAAGGAGTTTTAAAAAGGAGGAAAAAGAGCCGGGGGGTGGGGGGGGGCTGACCTCTTTAATAAACTGAGCCTTGTTTGAAGTAAGCCAAGAGGTGGGTGGATCTCTTAGTAGGTGGGGTGCCAAATTTAAGCATGAACCAAGACTGCCTGACCGCAAACACCAAAACCAAACTCACTGCCATCGAGTCGATGCAGATTCTAGCACAGGATAGAATGGCCCCTATGGGTTTCCAACCCTGTAACTCTGTACGGGTGTAGAACCCCCATCTTTCTCCCTTGAAGCGGCTGGTGATTTCAAACTGCTGACCTTGCCATTAGCAGCCCAGCAAGCAATCACTGTGCTGACCAAAGCAGGCTGTAAAACCGCCCTGAGAGGGAACCACAAGTACCAACACCAAAACCCACTGGGAGTCTGGCGCGCCATGACCCTGGAGGATGGACTAGGGCTTCCCCAGGGTGTCCAGGCGGAGTATCTGTATGGGCCCAGTCGGTCTCATCTTGCTCTTGCTGAGTGGTCGGTGTGTTCAAGCCACTAACCTTCCTGCTCCTAACCCAGAGCTTCCTCGATGGGCACTGGGGCCCCTTTACACATGCGCACATCTCTGCTTGATCTGACACCAGTTTGCAAACTGAGATCTTTCGCAAACCCAGAACTTGAAAACCAAATGGAACCAGGTGGGGATACGCTCATCTTTTGGTAAGATCGGAACTAACCAAGGAAAAAGCAATCACCCGAGAGTCGCAATCTTTCTCACTCTTGTTAAGTAAAAAGTCAGAGAGTGGAGTTCTTTGGGTGAAGAAAAGCAGAGACTGGCTGGTTAGTGAGAAACAAACAAAGGAGAAAACCCTCTCTTGTTAAGGGGACTTGCCAGTGGGTTGACAGAAGATGTATACTTTATACTTTATATATATATATATATGTATATCTATGTGTATATGTATATATATGTATACTTTATACTTTATGCGCTAAGCACTGGACACAAGGCTGGGTCACTTAAAAAAAATAATGATAACAATTAAAGCTGCACACGTACAAGAATCTAAAGTTTTCAAGAAAAAAAAAGTATGTGAAGTTTTCTCTTTAAAACAGTGGCCAAATCACGATTGACTTGAGCAGCTAATGAGAATTTCCAAGGCTGAGATTCAGTGAGGAGAACATCTTTCTTTAGCCCGTGCTCCCAATTTGGTATCATTTTTACATTTCGTAATTATCTGTGAATTCACTAGAATTCCTTGCCCACAAAAGTTTTACAAACAGGCACAGGAAAATGTGGGCTCCTCACTTTAATCAGATTAAGTTATTATGTGGGGAGGAGTCAGAAGTTGCTGGCTTGAAGACTGAAATCTCCACATTTAGCTTCTCACATTTAATTTCCCACTCTAAAACAACAACAAAAAGGAGGGGGGGTTGTCATCAGAACCAGCCCTTTCTACTTCTTGGGATTGTTGAGGTGTTATTTGAAAATGTAGATGAGACACAACCCAGAGTGTTACACCGATTCTAGTCTTGTGCCACCTGATGGCAGGCATCTGAATTGCAGGAAAAGCCAGGGCCTGTCTCCCATTTCCTGGGGAGTTCTTGGAGGCCCAGGCATCCTGTCTGCCTCCAGAGCCCTCCCCACCCCCCACCCCTCCAGCAACCACGTACATCGCACCAGCAGATTGACGGTCTTCTTGGCGGGGTTGCCCACGTTGTTGGTAGCGGTGCAGTTGTAGTAGCCAGAGTCCCGGGCGTGCACGGAAGGGATGCTGAGGGTGCCACCCTGGGCCAAAGCACCCAGAGGCAGGGGGCCAGGCCCATGGGACCACTGCAGCTGGGGTAGAGGATCGCCCCCCGTCAGCAGACACTGCACCGTCACATTCTCTCCAGGGTTCACCACCAGGGTTTCGTTCACGGACAACTTCAAAGCGGGTGGTGCTAAGAGAAAAAGAGGTGGGGTCTTAGGGAAGCCTGAGGCAGGGTGGATAAAGGGGAGAGGAGGAGGGTGGGAGGACCATGGGGGCTGGGGAAGCCCTGGGTGGGGGCAAGAGGGGCCGGTGAGGAGCAGACAAGCACTGGGGGAGAAGGGAGGGCCCAGGAGCACTAGTGGTGATGTGGCTAGGGTCCTGTGCGGGGTGGGCATTATCTCCTGGCGGGGCGAGGTGGGCAAAGGGTCTGGGGAGTGCCTGTACCCGTGGTGTTGGTGAGCCGAAAGGTGATGGCCTTGTCCGGAATGCCACACACATTGCGTACAGACACCTGGCAGGTGTAGCTGGCATAGTCCTGCGGGCGCAGGTTCTTCAGCTTCAGGACCTTAGTCTCCCCCTGGACAGCAGTGGACCACAGGAGTCAGGGGCCTGCTCGAGCCTCCAGGGACCCTGTACACCCGGCAGTCGAGGCTAAAAGCAGGTCTGAATGATCATTCCTCCCTTCTCAATCCACACCTGCCCCCCCCCACGTCCCCCGGACCCCTGACCCAAGGGCACTCTCCCTGCCCTTGGTGGCTCGTCACGGGGCTCCCTGGGTGCCAGGCTGCCCTGGTATATGCCAGCAAGGTCTAGGCCTCCATTCCTCCACTCTGAGAATCATTGGAGGAAGTAGGGAAGGGATCCTGTTCTGTTTTCGAATCCAGACACCCATGAGGCTGCCCACTGGGCCACAGGCAGTCGTTTCACAAGACTTCCCTGGCAGGATGGGTTCATCAGTCTCTCCTAGACCTGCGAGGGATCCGTGAGAAGAGGAGTTATCTCTCTGATTCCCAACTCTAGTTCAGCTAGCCCTTGGATTCCCCACACCCAGGCAGGCAGCCTCCAAGATGGCAAGCCCGTCCTTATGGGGGGGAGAAGGAGGGCACCTGCTTCTAACTAGCAGGGGACTTCCCTATCCTCACCCCTGCCCACTTGACCTTTCTGCCCAGAATGTCTTTCTGCCCATGGTCTGCTGGTTCCCAATCAGAACGCGTGCTTCTGTGGGAACCACGGTGGACCCATGGGCTCCCCCTCCCCCTCTCCCTCAGGGGGCGGAGGAGGAAGCGTGTGGTGTGAACGAGGGGACGAGGCCAGCTGCCCGTCCTGACCTGGGTGTAGAGGGGCTCATAGATGTCCACTCCATTGTCCTGGCTGTGGGACAGGGTGTCCGAGCCGCGCTTCCAGATGAACCGGGCCGGCGGGTTGGAGTTGACCGTGCAGCGCAGGAACACCGTCTTCTCCTGGTAGAAGTTGCCGCGGACGTCGCTCACCGTCTGGTGCACGGTCAGCACGGGCTCGTCCAGGTCTACAAGGGCATGGGTCCCCAGGGCGTCATGCTCTTGGGGAAAGCAGAGCCACGAGGGATGGACCCTTCCAGAGAGCCAGATGGTCTTCTCATCTTGCCAGCTGGACCACCCACCTGACAGGCCCAGGAGACTGCCCTGGCTGGTTCCCCAGACTCCTTCCCAGCTGTTCCGCCAATGGGGGGGGGGGCTGTCTTTACACCCTCCCCCTCATAGGAAGGAGGAAGCGGCTACAGACTGGAAATCAGAAACCCTGGTTTGAATTCCACCTCTGCTGTTCATTTAAGTCCCTCTTCTCTCCGAGTCGCCGTTTCCGTGGTGGTAAACTGGGCTAAGAGGCAGTCCTCGCCTCTGATTAAAAGATAAAATCATGGCCTGAGCCCCGGTGGCTCAGTGATTGAGTGCAGGACTGCGGCCCACTGGCTGGGCGGTTCAAATCCAGCAGCAGCTCTCCAGGAGCAAGGCTGGGCCTCCCACTCCCACCAGAGGGCAGTGATGCCCCCCCCAAAAAATAAAATAAAATAAAATCACAAGGGGCTTTCTTTTCAGAATACAGGTGACTGTAGGGTTCATTGATGGGACCAGAAGTCAGAGTAGCGGTTCTCTCTCTAATGGTTCTCCCAAATCCCTCTTTGGCGAGTAAGAAGCCTTAGTGAGTTTGGTTTGGGGGTGGGTCGTATTTGGGATTTTTGGGGGGGAGGTGGCATAGTGATATGACCGTGGGGTACTAACTGCAGTTTTCCTTAAACAGCTACAATCTCTGGAACCTACAGGGTCTGCTCTACCTTGTCCTATAAAGGTCACTATGTCGGAAGTGATTTCACGGCAGGTAGTTCGAGGTTTTTTGTTCTCCAGGAATTAAGTGCCTGAGAGGGAAGCACAAGGGAACTTTGGGGGGTTCTGGGGAGTGCTCTATCTATGTCTTAAACTACATGTGCTTACACACATAGGTGCCCACGGGAGAATTCTTGACCTATGTACACTTTAATATTAATCCATTGCATTGGACATAAATTCATATTCACATTTTTTTAAGGGGATAAAACAGCCAGTATCAGAGTCCCATCCCAGACCAATTACACTCGCCCGACTCTGCAGGAGTGGGGCCCAGGCAGCAGCATTTTGTAAAAGAGCCCCTAGTGATGTGAAGGTTGTGAACTACAGACTCCAACATGCCAACCGTCCATAACAGATCGCTAACACCATCCTATCCTCCTCCCACAGCCCAGATATAGGAACCGAGGTCATGGTTATTAGACGGGGGGGGGGGGGGCATTGAGGGAGGTCTCTGTGGGGCCTTTCCAGCACTTGGTGGGAACCTGGGTGGCCGGTGGAGAGGGCAAAAGAGGGCTTGGGGTTCCACATCTCACCACTCTTCCAGGACCATTTAGGGAGGGGAGGTGGTGTTAAGATAGTGCCCTGGGTAGCTGAGCCCTGGTGGCACAGTGATTGTGTGTGGGACTGCGGTCCACAGGGTTGGAGGTTCAAATCCAGCAGTAGCTTTCCGGGGGGCAAGGCTGGGCTTCCTACTCCCACCAGGGCAGTGATGTGAGAAAACAAAAGAAAAAAGGATAGTGTCCTGGGCCTCACACCCCAACTCCTGAGTCAGGCTAGACTGGCAAGTGGGGGAGAGAAGTTCCTGTGGGTATCAGGACACCCAAGGAGGACACCTGAGGGCTGGGGAATTCTCATGGAGTCAGCGACAAGGTCTTGGGGTGGGGGGAGGGCGAGACGTGGGGGTGGCATCATACTGTATGCAGGTAGTCGGGGAGGGAAGTCTCAGAGAGGCCCTTGCCCAAAAGTAGAGGCCTGCAGTATCGTGCCTGGTTTGTAGAGAAAAGCAATCTATGTCCCCTTTGCAGGTCTAGGGCTGCGCTGCCCTTTTGGCATCTGTGGAATGGGTATCGTCCAACCACGTTGCCCGCCCTGTCGGGCTCACGGGGCATCGAGAGGTTCCTGAGATCCCGGGTGCGATGTGCAAACCGGATAATCCGGGAGTAGAGACCCCTCTCCACCCCAAGGGAGAAAGTCTCTTCCTACCTCCTCCACAGAGGCCTCCCCTCCCTCCCCTGTCCCCGGGTCCCCCAGGCCCAGGCGGGGACTCACACTGCACGTCCACGCGGATGGACTTGATGGCGGGCACGCCCACGCCGTTCTCGGCCTTGCAGTAGTAGCGGCCGCCCTGGGTGCGCGCGATGCGCTCGATGCGCAGCGTCTCGTTGAACACCGACGTCTCCTGGAACTTGTCCGAGGCGCTGCCCGCGGTCTTGGTCCAGCGCACCTGGGCCGGCAGGGCAGCGAATGAGTGGGGGGCCAGGTGGGTGGGCAGGACGCCCTGTCGCGGCGTGCCCCGCCCAGGGGGCTTTTCACCCGGGACCATATCCTGTCCTTTTGACTCATCGTGTCAGCCTCGAGTCAAAGAGTGCCCAGAATTGGGGGGGGGGGGGTGTCACGGGAAGGATGCTTTAAACCCAGCCATACCAGGCAGTGTTTAAGAGCATAGGTTTGTGAGCAAATGCCTGCGCCTCTCCCGCCTCTGTTACATGGGGTAAAATGAAACGTTAACTCATTCCCTGTGAGTGGGAGCCCCAAAGGCAGAGTGCCTAAAGCACTTGCTTGCTAACCCAAAGGTCAGATGTTCTAAGCCATCAGCTGCTCAGAACTATGAGATGCGGAGTTTCAGATGTACAGTCTCGGAGGTCCTAGGGGGCTGCCCTACTTTGGCTTCGGGCGGGGGTGGGGGTAGTTAAGACTTCCAGTCAACTCCCAGAAAGTGGGTTACCCTGACTCAGGATCCATTCAAATTGTATCAGGTTCTTTTGTTGTTTTCCAGGTCCTGGGAAGTCCCCAGGAGCCCTGATGCCATTAGGCTACCAACCACAGGGTACACCGTTCAAACCCACCAGTTGCAGGTTGAGAGAAAGATGAGGCTATCTGCTCCCAGGTGGGAGTGGGTTTCGGCACCTGTGTTTTTCTGTTTGTGGGGAGTCCCTAAGTGACACTTGGCAGCTAGTTGAAAATTAGTCATTCAAGTGCACCCATTGGGGGGAGGGATATGCTCAGAAGAATGACTTTGCAGACCAGCCTCCAAGAGTTGCTTATGGCAGGTGAGTCTGTTCTGACAGGTGGGTGACCATGAACCTGGACTGACTTCCCAGCAACCAGGAAGATTAACTGAGTGTCTACTTAGTACCTGAAAGACTAAGATTTCTTTTAAAGGGAGTTGAGAAGAAGAAGAAGAGGTGGACACAGAAAGACATTTATTATAAGACATACTCTTGAATGGCCTAGGGCTTTTCTTGACTACAAAAGAGGTCAGTATGGTCGCCAGCCTCCAAGAAACACACCCTTCCACCTCCCCACCTCCACAATCCTGTCTCCTAGTCTCCTTGTAGCCTCAGCTTCTGTAGTCCCCTCTCACTTGGTATCTGGGTTAGCCTGGATGGCCAATAGAATGAGATAGAAAGGATGGCAAATCATTTCCCAAACCAGACCATAATGGACTCTGATTTCCAAAGCCATGTCACGTCATGTCCTAGGAAGGGAGCTTGTGGGTAAGGAAGGGAAGCCTCAGGCCAGCACCCCGGGGGGAGTGGCTGAGAAGCTGATTCTCCACTGACTGCAGAGCTTAAGGTGTATCTCCCGGTGGGCCAGATTCTTCATCCATTGCCATGACGACAGACTCTTCACTTATTTTGCCCCCTTAGAAGTTCCACCCTCTTCCTGTTTGTTTGGGAGGGAATTAATTCCCTGGGCATGAGATGACCCTTCTCCCCCACCCTGGGAGACTGCAGGAGAAGAGAAAGCCTTATGCCTGCGCTCTCAGGACCCAGCACAGTGTTTGGCACGTTGGCCGGCTCAAGAAGATGCCTGGCCCCCAAATGAACCCACACGCAGCTAGACGGCCATTTGGAAGCAGCCAGTGGTTAAGCAGGAGGAACAAGGTCTGTTTGGGGACGGTGAGGAGGCCAGGTTGGAAGGACAGCAGCGGGAGGTCAGGCAGGAAAGGCAGGCAGGGGCCCTGGGGAGGGAACCCTTTCGGGCCAGCTCTCTAACAGTGGAGAGGGGCTGGGAGAACAGAGATAACGGCGTGAGGATTTGAGCCTGCATGAGCAGAAAGAACCATGCAATGGGGATGGAAATACAAAAGACAGCAAGTGGACACACACAGACCCAGGCACAGAATCACTTATACAAGGAACGCAGGGTGGCAGACACAGACAGGTGGCCAGTGTAGCCTAAGAGAAAGCTGGCCCAGCCATCTTGCTTGCTGAGGGGGTGGGGTGAAGGGGAGGCCTCATCCCACCAGTAGCCGCCACACCTGGCACATCACCTCACTGAAGACCAAGCATCAGTGTTTTCCTATGGAAATAAACCTCGGAGAAGGAGCCAGGCACGAGTTTAGATTGAAGGTGTCTTCAGGGATCTCCTGGTTCATCTGCTTATCACACGGCCAAACCGACTAACACCTGTTTCCAAAATTGCCCAGAAAAGAGGATTTTCCATTTCGCCGTCCTCCCTGGGATCCAGTGGCAATCTTTTCCATCGCTGTTCAAGGTCGCCACATCTCACCGGCTGATGCCACCAGGCCTGCAATCCGCCTCTTCCCTGCTCCTCCCGTCAGCCTTCAGGGGTCACCAACCTGAAGCATAGCCTCAAGTGATCCGTGACAAAACTCATCACGCGTTTGCAGATGCACGTCGTCTGTTGCTGTTTAACTGCTTGCGGGGTGGGGGTGGGTGAGGGGGTTTCACTTTTAAGAGGTGGGGTTTGCCCATGGAAAGACCCTATGGCAGTCCCCTAGTCTGATGTCAATTTGAGAATTACAAGCGTAGGGGTGGAGTCTAGCCTGTCAATCGGAAGATAGCCAATGAGACCTCTGTGTGGGTGGGCATGGCCTTCTCCTCTGAGAATTCTGAGAAATCTGGTACTTCCTTCTTGGAAGCAGGAGACACTCTCTCACTCCCTTGAAGACGCTCTCCTGACAAGACACATGGCATTACGTTGATAGACCCCGTGCCCTGGGAACTGCAGGAGCCACGTGGAGACCCCTGTCAGCTTTCAACACCACTGGATCCAAAGACTTTCTACTCACTGGCTTGTGATGGTTCTGCATTGGGCATCATTGCACGTGTTTGGTGAGTCTGAAGAGGACTAATGGATCAGTATCGGACTTATGGGCTAATATCGGATTTAAGGACTGGGGCTGGACTGGACGGGGTTAAGATGCTTTCTCGATGTTCATTTCCTCTCGTATATAAACCACTCCCTTATATACACATATGCGCGTTTATGAATTTGTTTCTCTAGTCTACGCAGACTGACACAGACCCCGCCTCACGGATCAGCTAGGCTGTGTTTTCTTTGTAACTCCGGAGCCTCCAGGCCAAAGCCAGAATCCAAAGGAAAGAAGTGCACTGAGGTACAGAGGACACTGGTGTGCGAGACAGACTCACCTCCACCTGGAGCCTCTGTCTCCCCAGCTGTGATCGAGAGGCACCGCTGTAAGGACCCAAAGAGAAAAGGGCCCAGGCGAGTGCTGGGGACATGGTCCTCTCTCGAACGTTGCTGGAAGGTTGACTGGACAGAAATGTGGACTGGGGCAGAGCTGAGCACCTGCATTCTGCATCCCCCACCCCCATCTCTCTCTCTCTCTCTCTCTCTCTCTCAGTTGTTGTCAGGTGGATACGTTTAGAACCTTCCACCTTTCCCAAAGAGTTGTTTTCCCAGTTATTTCCCCACCCTCCTGGCCGAGGCGGGACTTACCTGAGGCCGAGGGTGCCCAGTGACCAGGCACTGCAGCACAAGGGTGTCGCCCTCCCGAATGGTGTAGACACGCTCACTGATGTTGTCCTCTTTCACCACGCACGCCTGGCCTGCGTGCACGATCTGCGCCTGGGCTGGAGCTGGGGGCGGGGGTGGGGGGGGGAGGGGAGACACGAAGCAGAAGGCATAGACCAGAGGCTCCAGGGTCAGCCCAGATCTCCCAGGAGGTTCCTTCGAGATCTGGCCCCACTGAGCGCCAAAACCCAAATGCCAGGATGTCCAGGACCCACCTGGCAGCACCAGAAGGGTGGAGGTTGCAAGGGCCATGTCCCTTTTGCGAGTGATCGACGCTCATCCAGGGGCTCCCGTGTGCAGGGAGACTCTGGTCGCTCCACAGACTGGTTCTCCCCCGCTTCATCGCACGGCCTTAGGGGGCACCCCTATGGCGGACACTCTTGGTGCTCCACTCACACCCTCATCTCTGACAGGTAGATGGGTGCGTCCCACCTCAGTTGCTGGACACCCCCCTCACCCCCAGCCAATAGGAACTGCCTGAGCCAGAAATGGGAGACCTGGGATGGCGCTGGCTCAGGCTACCCAGAGACACCTTAGAAGAAAATTCCCACCTGGAAAACCTTACAGGGCCCAGTTCTCCTCTGACACACAGGAGGTCTGCAAGTGGGGGGGAGGTGAGACACGCCTCTGTGTTTACCCCCACCCTCAACAGGCATGCGCACACCAGTGACTGTTGCTATCACGGGGCAAAAGGCCAATCCCTGGCCTGCCGGTGGGACAGCTCTTAGGACTGTCCATGCTCCACCGCTCCCCACAGGAGCTGGCTGCTTCGTGGGGCTGCTTCCCTCATGCCTGACCATTTCTGTCATGCCTCTCCACAGGGCCACCCCAACCGTCTGTCTCTGCCCCTTTGAACCCGTCCTTCCCCCCAAACCCACAAGCTCACATCCCCCACGCCCATTCCCATCATTGCTCAGAAAGTTCTCACCAATGCTTCAGAAGGTAACAGCACCTCCCTGGTCCCTCTCGAAGTGTCTAGTGGGGGCCTCTGGGTGGGCTAGGCTCTGGCTGGAGAGGCGGGTCCAGTGGGGGAACGACTGAACTTGCAGAGCCCACCCGCTCCCCAGCCCTTCCTTCAATAGCTAACCACATCCTCCTGAAGGCACACCAGTCCTGGCCCACCACACCTGGACTGTCCACATCAGGCCCGTCTGCTCCAGCAGCTGAGGGGAGCTGGGTCTGAAGAGACTCGAGGTGGCGAGTGCTCAGGGGGGGCAATGAATGCAAAGCCTCTGTCCTCAAGGGCCTTTCCTAGGCAGATGACCCCTGCCTGTCAAATGTATAACTTCCTCCAGGACTATATCCCATGACTGGCATGCCTCTGCCTTGAGGGTCTGCACCACTCAACCCGTGCACCCCATCCCCAGGGCAACCACCGAGCTTCAGACCCACGTGTCCGTCCAGCTCAGGGCTCCTGTGTTGCTCTTCCACCTGGGCACGGTGAGCGGCCTTTGGTCTCTCATGTGTTCCGGGAACCCCCAGGGGTAAAAGTAATCACGACCCCGTGTGGAGGAAAGGGTCCCGGAGGTCTGTGATGTGTTCGGCAGATGCACAGGACCTCTTCCACCCGCACGGTGGCACGCCCATGAAATAATGACAGAGGGGGTGCTCGGAAGCAGCCGAGCATCAGGGCAAGGAGCTTGTGGGGCAGTGAACGGGAGCCACGCAGACGGCATTGATGCCGGCACGTCCCTGCAAATAGAAGCTGGCTCTGCCGGAAGGGGTCCCTGGCACCCAAAGGAGCAGGTGACCCATCCATCTGGTCTGGATGCGGCAGAGGAATGAGGCCAAGCCTGGTTGCCAGGAGACAAGCGGGGTGACCCAGGGTAAGTGAGGTCACCTCTGTTCATATGTCTCCTGCCCCATAGGAGGGCAAGGGGTTAGAGAACCCCTCAGGGTTTGGATTTCTCTTTTACCGATTCACCCTTGGTATGACTGTTGTAAGCTGCCTCTCAGCATCTGCAGACAGACCCCCCCCCCCAACCGCAATGAAAAGCACCCCCACAGAAAGATGATAACCATCTGTGGTCTTGGTCCCCAGGAAATCTCATCAGGAAGCAACCCACCATGAGATGCTGTGCGTGCTGGCCACTGATAAGAGCAGGAGGGTGCTGGGGGTGTCTGGAAGAGGCCTGGGGTGCCTCTCGACAAAGAAGACATTGATTCAACAAGCTCCGCGGAAGATAAGCTGCAATCTTGGACACTGTGGCCCGCCTGGAGCGAGGCGGTGTTGTAATGACACAGCTTTGGTGACTGATAAGAAATATTGACAAAGAGCTAGAGCAATGCAGTTTCCGGGCAGACCAGCTCAGGCCAGCACACACCTGCCAGGTGTCCTTCCCCCTGGAGGCGGGGTCGTAAGTAACCCTCGTGGGTGTTGACACAGCGAAGATTATCCACCCCCTCTCCGACGACCTGAACCATTCAGATTATCCAAGTCCAAAATGGTACAACCACTTGGGGTTGGGGGGGGGGGGGGACACATTGGCAGGAGCTGAGCCAAGCACCCAGACGGTATGGCCGCTCGGCTTCGGAGGCCGGACAGGCATACCGGGCTTTATCGCGTTTTGTTTCACTGCGCCTTGAAGGCATGACTTATTCACGCATGCAAGACTCATGGCACACGACCCCGTGTCCAAGAAGTCGACACGTGCCCTTTTCTCAACGGCACGTGCTCCCCCCCATGTCTCCGTGTCGCATGTGGGTCACTCTCACAGCACGAGGGGCGACCAAAAAGTACCGTTGCTAAAGTCCTGGAAACCTTTATCAAACAGACACGCCGGGCTGAGCCCCGGTGGCGTAGTGGTTGTGCACGGGACTGCGGCCCACTGGGACGGAGGTTCAATTCCAGCAGTGGGGCTGCGCCTCCTACTCCCACTGCCAGAGGGCAGTGATTGCCCCCCCCCTCCCAAAAAAAAAAACAACAGACACGCCAAGGCTTCTCGACAGATCCTCCCCTCTCGGTGTAGGCCGTGCTGAAGACAGTTTCCCTCTCTCTGGCGCTCCCCCCCTAAGAAGTCTGCATTCTCCAGTTCACACCGTGTCAAAACAGCAGTCTGGGCGTCCCGGAGAAGCTCTGATCCTGTCCGTTTTTCATTTTATTTTATTTTTAGTTTGAGGAGCGAAAAGAAGTCAGAAGGGAAAAGACAAGGTCAGTCCTTTGGGGTGGAGAAGGTAAGCTTTCCCCACAAAATCCCACAGGATTTGAATCCACTGCTCTCCTGGAAGAAGGCGCCAGTGCATTGTGATGGAAGAAGTTAATCAACGCAACTTCCCTCATCCTTTTCGAATCAATTTTCTTAATAAGCCCCCGTGATCTTCGCATGTCCTTTGAGAAAAATCTATCGAGAAGATCCCTTTGAAATTCCACCAAACAGTTGCCAGAACCGTCAGAACTGACGTTTCCACCTTGGGTGGCCCCACCGTGTTTTCTTATCAAGGCACCGAGGAGCCTTGCTGACGTCGTGGTGAGACCTTAGCTCTCTAACCGCAAGATCAGCAGTTGGAAACCACACGCAGCCCTGTGAGGGAGAGAGAGGAGACTTACTGCCCCATAAAGAGTGCCCGTCTTGACTGAGCCCCGGTGGCGTAGTGGTGGTGTGCGGGACTGCGGCCCACAGGGTTGATGGTTCAAATCCAGCAGCAACTCTCCAGGAGCAAGGCTGGGCTTCCTACTCCACCAGGGCAGTGATGCCACAAACAACAATAGCAACAAGTGGCCGTCGCTGGGATCCACAGTGAGCTCTGCCCTGTGCTCTTAGGCATGGCTCTGTGAAAGCACGGACTTGACAGCAGGGAATGGTGAGCTTGTTTCGAGCAAACCCCATTCCACTCTGCTGCACAGGGTGGTCGTGAGTCAGAATCAACTCCATCAGCGAGCGAGAGACTAAAGTGCATCCCAGAGACAGCTCGTTTACATCCGTGGATGGCGGAGACATGTTTAAACACACTGGAAGCCTAGAAGCAATCCTTTTTGCCTCACCGCGATATTTCACATTTACATACTGCTATGGCACAGTTAACAGACTGCAGCATAGTGTGTTCATAATTTTTCGAGGCACGGGGAACTAAAAAAAATACATATGGCTTGCGGCATTTCGCTGTTGGCTTTGTTGAGGGGGTCTGAATCAGTGCGTATGTAGTCTTTGAGTTATGGGTGGGTGAACCCTAAAGTGACCAGATTTTAAGCGGGACACCATTGACGGTGGGGGGGGGGATGTTCTTGATTAAAAAATTGGTCTATACGGAGCAACAAAAAGTTTCATAGAACGCAAAAATAGTATTGTAATATATTTATTTTAATTTTAAAGGCCGCAGGACATTGTTAAATTGTTAAAAAGCAGGATGTCTGGGCTGAGCCCCGGTGGTGTAGTGGTTGTGCGCGGGACTGCGGCCCACTGGGATGGAGGTTCGATTCCAGCTCCACGGAGCAAAGGCTGGGCCTCCTACTCCCACCACCTGAGGGCAGTGATGCCAAAAAAAAAAAAAAAAAGCAGGATGTCTGGTCACCTTAGTGTATCCCCAAAAGAGGATGCTCTTGACCATGGAACAGAAAGAACAAGAAAACCCATGGCAGTTTTATTCCTAATAACTGAAGACAAGAAGCATCCCAGGTGTCCATCAAGGGGAGAAAAGGCGAATAAACCACGGTCTATTCATGCAAGAAATATCACATAGCAGTGAAACCAAATAAACTGCTGTAAGAAGCAGGAAGCCCTCGTGGCACAAGGGCTAAGCACTGGTCTGCTAACCCAAAGGTTGGCAGTTCAAATCCCCCTCCCAGTGGCTCCACGGAGGAGAGTCCTGGTGCTCTGCTTCTTTCTGCAAAGAAGACAGCTAAGAAACCCCTGTGGGGGCAGCTCAGTTGTCCCATGGAGTTGCTTTCGGTTCTGGAGACAATCCGACTGAGGAATGCTCAGCGTCTTGTCCCACAGTCACCTGAGTGAAAGTAGGTGAGCACCGAGTATCCGATATGGGGCTTCATTTCTTGGAAATTCAGAATGGAGGGAAATCGATCTAGGGTAACGCAGGTCAAAACATTGGTTCCCTTAGCTGGGTGGGGGCCACGGCTATTGTCTGGAGTGGGCACAAGTGAACTCTCTGGGGCACCCCGTGCTGAATGGGAATGTTTTACATCCTGCCCAGAGTGCTGGGCCTTTGGGTGGATACGAATGCAGCAAAGTAGCAGGTGAAGTGCTTCATTTCACCAAAATCACAACTGAGTCCATTCTGACTGGAGAACCAGAGCCCTAAGCATTGTCTTCTGAGGTCCCTCAGGATGGTCTCGAACTTCCAAACTTTTAGTTAACAGCCAGTCATTAGTTGCCAGTACTGCCCAGAGATTTTGTGTGTGTCTACATTCCCAACTACCACGACCTCACTGCTGGTTGAGCCCTGTATCTAAATTGCACCCCAGTTGGTACTGAACTCTGAGCTTATTAGCCAAAAGATTGTCTCCTCCCATAGAGTTCCCCTCAGAGGGGTTCTGTCCCACCTAACCCCAACCGCCAGTTCTGCACACACACCCCATAGGACACTGCCGGCCACAGACTCTCAGAAACTCACAGGGACACTTCTATCCTATCCCATAGGGTCATTAGGACTCTTCATTAACTCGTGGCAGTGAGCTTCTTTGTTATGTCTTCCTTTGATGACAGGACTGGTACAAAGGCCCCTTTACTCTGGCTCCTGTTCTGTAAGCCATTTCCTGTCACTGACTGGGTTCCAGGTGCGCTTCTTCCCTTTGGGATGAGCACTTGCTAGAAGCCAAGGGTCCAGGCACGCTTGGCCTTGGCATTTTGGTCTGCCCACCAGCCCTCACTAAGGAGTCCCAGTGGCAAAGTGGCTACGAGCAGGGCTATGAGCTACAAGGTCAGCAGTTTGAACCCACCAGCCGCTGTGAGAGAGAAAGATGAGGCTTTGGGAAAGATTTTCTGTTTCAGAAACCCATGGGGGGGGGCCGGGGGGCAACTCTACTCTGTCTGTTGGGTTGTTAAGAGTCTGAAGTGATGGGCGAGAGGGTCGAAAGCTTGGTGAGTCTATCTGTCTGAGTCTATCCCCACCAAGTTCCTGCAGCAGGAGCCGGCCTCCCCTGTCTTGGCTCACCTTTTGGAATTGCTGGCAGTGTGCTTCTGACTCTGGACTCCCCGAAGTCCCACCAAGGCCTAGACCAAACCCCAGGCTCCACTTCTGAACACCCCAAAAGGACACTGCCAGTGATAGAATTGGAAAGAGCCTCTGTGAAAAGGCATGGAGACGTAACCCTTGTGTTCCCTGGGTCAAGCCACGACTGCTCAGGAGCCAGGTGCTCCGCTGGGTGCTGGAGATGCTATTTGTGGTGGTCATGTATTCGAGATGTCAAATTTCATGATTGAGATGTAGGGGTGGAGTCGAGCCTGTGAATCTGGAGAGAGCCATTGAGTAGCCAGTGAGGCCTCCGTGTGGGCATGGCTTTCTCCTGAGACTTCTGGGAGATCTCGCAGTATTTCCCTGGTGGAGATGAGAAGCTATCTCCCCAGTTGTTGGGAGTCAGTTTTTGAGACGATGAACTAGACAAGATGGACAAGACAAGATGGCAGCGTCCCAGGAGCTGGAGGAACCAGAGGAGAAGCCACATGGCCTTACCCTGATGGAACCAGACCTCTGAAGCTGAAGAAGCCACATGGAGACCCCTGCCAGCACTGAGTTGCTTCTACCACCACTGGATGCTGTTGATGGACCCTGAGCCCTAGAAGCAAGGAGCCATGAAGAGACCCCTGCCGGCGCCAGGATTCTGCACCTACTGACCTGTGACTTTGTGAGTCAGAAGGAGACTTTCTGGACTGGTATCAGGCATGTGGGCTAATATCGGACTTGTGACTTTGAGCTGGATTGGGTTGGGGTGCTTTCTTAATGTCCTATTTATCTTGTATATAAACCTTATGGCTATATCCATATATGCGTGTCTATGAATTTGTTCCTCTAGTCTACCTGGACTAACACATTATTACACAAGCAAACCAAGAGGTGTCCTCAAGGAGCATCGTTGGGGACTCAGATAATACGCAAGGGAAGAGAACTCCCCAGATGGGTGGGGAGTATGGGCAGGGCTCTTACAGTCCATCCTGGAGCTGGAGGCGGGGCAGTGGGTGACAGTGAACAGGGAAGAGGGAAAGGTCAGGTCATCTGGCACTCATTCCTGGCTCTGCTGCCTCTTAGCTGGGTGCCCTTGGCTGTTAAATGGGGTCAATGGTTGCTGTCCCTGGAACTGACGAGAGGTGGAGGGGGGGTGGACGGACATCTGGCCCAAAGAATGTAATCCTGAGATGAGATGGAGAGCCAGAGAGGAGGACCAAAGGCAGCCCCAGGGGTGCAGGCACTTAGAACCAGAAACAAACTCACTGCCTTTGAGTCGATTTGCACTCATAGTGACCCTTGGGGACAGGACAGAACAGGTCCTGTGAGTTTCTGAGACTGTCACTGTTCATGGCGGTGGGAAACCCTGTTTTTCTCCCTTGGAGCAGCTGGTGGCTTTGAACTTCAGACCTTTCGGATTGCAGCCCATCTTGTAACCCGTACCCACCAGGACTCCTTTTTATGATATGCTCACCCCAGAGGGGTGCATACTAAGAGGGACTCAGATTCGTGCTGAGGGCTGTGCTGGTCTTTGAAGGAGTTAGAACCTCAGGGGAGGGGTGGTGCCCTGCTCCAGACTCTCCCCACCCCCCTCCCTCCTCTGCGACAGTATTCTCACCCCTAGTTGTGACTTTCTGCAAGTTCCCAAGTGTGAGTTTGTTCACGTGTCCAACGGGCTTGTTGTGAGGAATATGTCAGCAAACAGGCGCGCACACAGACGTCAACTGAAAACAACAGCTGCCCTGGCAAGTCAGCAAAGTCTCGAGGTGTGACCCAGGGAGAGGGCACGGGCAGGTTCTCCAGGGCGGGTTTGGGAGACGGAGATCACCAGCCCTTTCTTCCAAGGCACCTCTGCGGGAAGTCAGACCTGGAACCTTGCAGGCCGCAGCCGAGCACCCCTTCAGACCTCAAACCACACACACTGCCATCAAGTTGATGCTGACGCCTGGCGACCCCACAGGACAGGGTAAAACTGCCCACCCCCACCCCCTGTGGGTTTCTGAAAATGTCACTCTTTATCAGAGAAGAAAGCCCAGTCTTTCTCCCTTGGAGAGCTGATGGTTTTGAATGGCGAACCTTGTGGATGGTAGCCCAGCGTGTGACCACTGTGCCACCAGGGCTCCGTCAGCACCATTTCATAGTCTTTAAAGCAGAGGTTCGAAGGCTGTGTGTGGGTCGAGACCTCTTTGGGGATGGAATGACCCGTTCACGGGGGTCGTCCAATTTATCACAGTAGCACAAGCACAGGGATGACGTAGCCACAAGCATAATGCTATGGCTGCAGTCTTCAGCACATGAGGAACGGTGTGAAAGGGTGGTGGTGCAAGGGAGGTGGAGAACTAGTGCTTTAAAGGATCTAAGCTGCCCGTCTGGGCCAGAACCTGCAAGCCCTTGGAGAGGAAGGAGCCTGCCTGATTGGCTGAAGAGTTCGAGGTTCACAAACAACGCAGGTGGAGTCTCCCCACCTCTCAGGCTCTCACCTCAGGGCAGAGAGGCAGAGGGCAAGTCAGACAGGAGGGAGGCGCCCAGGTGACGGCGGGGCATGGCTGCAAACGGGAAGCTTGCTGTTCAAACCCACCGGCTGCTCTTCAGGACAAAGACCTGGTAATGTGCTTCTGCAAAGACGTCAGTCGAGACCACCGTCTGGGGCAGTTCTAGCCCGCCCTACAGCCAGCCTCACTATGAACCAGACGTGACGACGCCATGGCTGGGAGGTCTCTGACGTGCAGCAGAAAAGGGCAACCCTTGCCTCAGCTGCTCAGTAGCAGAACTTGGACGTGAACTCGGGTCTTTAGACCTGCTAGTTGGCACTCTGTCCGCCAGGGAAGTCTTCCAGGGATCCCATTTGTTAAAATGCACATCCCCAAAGCCAACTCTTTGAGGGGGGGGGGAGGTGGTAGAGCTCGATGTTGGGGGCAGCGTGAGACAAAGTCACAGAAATCTTCATTAGACAAATTTCGTTTGACAAATTTCACCAAAAGGTGAAACAATGGGTCTCGGTATCACCTCTGCCTAGGTCTAGACACTTCTAAAGGCAAGGT
Organism: Nesogale talazaci; assembly: GCA_004026705.1. Classification (NCBI taxonomy): domain Eukaryota; kingdom Metazoa; phylum Chordata; class Mammalia; order Afrosoricida; family Tenrecidae; genus Nesogale; species Nesogale talazaci. Next base: position 54,606 of record PVJH01008333.1, read on the forward strand.
TTCCCTCTCTCTAACCCATGCCCATCATCAATCTATGTTCTTGCATTCACCCCAAGACACAATGACTACAGAGGCATCCTCTGGAATGCTCTTTGAGGTTGGGCAGCAAAAGGAAACCTGAAGGGGTGTGATCGGGGCTGGAGGGCGGATGGGGTAAGGTTTCGCACAAAAGGCTCATGGGACACTATTTCACGATCTTCAAAGAATGAGCAGAGGCATAGTCCACATGGAAAATATCCTTCAGCCCAACTCCCCTGATTGTTTTCCCGCTGGTGCTGTTGCTTTTCATTGTCTGAAAAACATCCTCCAAAGTAAGCCCCCACAATAGTCCTGTGTCCTTTGAGACCATCTATCAAGAAGACCCCTTTGGGATTCCCCCCAAAATTTGCCGGAACCTTCTGAACTGGCCTGTCTGCCTTGAATTGAACTGGCGCAGCTGACCCCTGGGGAAGTCACTGTGGTGACTGGGTCTCTTTTATGGCCGGTTGATTTTTTTTTTTTTTAATTAGGTGAAGGTACAGAGAAGACTGTCATTTTACATTGAACAGTTCAGACCCACTGTGGCTGTGTGAGTCCGGGTAGACTAGAGAAACAAATTCATAAACACACATATGGATATGAGGGAAAGGTTTATGTATAAGAGGAATGGAACATGAAGAAAGCATCCCAACTCAGTCCAGTCCAAGGTCATAAGTCAAATATTGGCCCATATGTCTGATACCAGTCTATAAAGTCTCCTTCCGACTCACAAAGCATATGCAATGACACCAGGGAAATCACAGGCCAGTGGGTATAGAGTCTTGTGTATCCAGCGGCAGTAGAAGCATCCCAGCACTGGCAGGGGTCTCCCCATGACTCATTTCCAGGGCTCAGGGTCCATCAGTAGTATCCATTGATGGTAGAAGCATCTCGGTGCTGGCAGGGGTCTCTCCGTGACTTCCCTAACATCTCAGCACTGGCAGTAGCCTCCACGTGGCTTCTCCAGCCCCAGAGGTCTGGTTCCATCAGGGCAAGCCCATGTGGCTTCTCTTCGGGCTCCTTCAGGTTTCAGGACTCAGGATCTCTCAGCATGCCACCCTCTTGTTGGTAGACCGACTCCAAGAAACTGAGTCTATAGTCTCTCATCTCCACGGGGAGGAGGGGGGGATATTGCAAGATTTCCCAGGATTCTCAGAGAAAGCCATGCCCCACACAGAGATCTCATTGGCTATCTCCAGATTGACAGGCTAGACTCCACCCCTATGCTCCCAGTTGTGAAATTGACACCAAGTACATGACCGTCACACTGGCCTTTGGGTGAAGGCACCCTAACAAGTCGTCGACAAGTGGGTTACTGACAGCCATCCACGGAACCCAGAGATGTGTTTAAACGCGCTTCGTTGGCAAGAAACCCATGCATGTGTGAGCCAACACGGCAGGAGCACTATTTCTTGGCCAACATTCCTATCTATGGTGAGCTCCCCCAGGAATCTCGGGGGGCATAGTTGGATTGGAGCACCTCTGTGTGACACCACCCTGATGGATAGAACATGGAACGTGATTTCGGGACCAGGTTTTATTTCCTCTCCGCGGGTTTTGGAGACTCCTCCTATTTCATTCCCCCAATGCTATCAGCAAGAGCCCTGGTGGCAGGATAGGTTCCACATTGGGCCAGCATCTGCTAGGTCGGCAGTTCGAAACCACCAGCCACTCCCAGGGAGGAAGATGAGGCCTTCTGCTTACATCAAGAGGGACAGTCTCAGAAACCCACAGAGGCAGTTCCAGCCTGTCCTGTAGGGCTATCAGGAGTCAGAATGGAGAACTTCTCTACAAGTGCCAATGGGAAACAAAGCCAGCACTTCCCTTCGGTCTAATCTAGTGTTTTCCAAATGCATTTGACCATCAGGCCCTGTCTTTGCAGGAGATGTGTGAACAACTTGAGAGACAGCAGTGTTCTGATTAAACTAGTGGAGAGGTGCTCTCTGAGGCTTAGCACCAAGCTGACAGCTGAGGGGCTGGGAGAGCTGAGTGGCCTGAGAAATGTCACCCCGGGGGGCAGTTTTGTGAGAATGGTTGTGGCAGAAATCACGAGCTCCTGGAAGGGCGGCTTCTGGCCCAGGAGCTCACCCCTTTCCTCAGGATGGGGGATGGGGGAAAGAGTTCAGGTGGGGCTGAAGCTGCCAGCACCCAGCAGACCTAGCAGGGGAACCCACCACCTTACAGAACTTGTGCTAGGATGAATTCTAACCTGCCCCACCCACCCTGGGGTTCCAAAGAGAATTATTGCTGAAACTTGGGAGGAGGAGAGGGGTTCATCCAGTGTCCCCAACCCCATGAAAGCTGCCAGTGGGGGGTGGGGGTGGGCAGCTATGATACGCACACTGGTTGGGTCGAGAATGTGGAGACGATGGACAGTGAAATAAAAGGACTGCCCTAACTCAGAGCGCCCCATCAATTCCCATGCAGCCCCACCCCCACCCCACCCCCGGGTCAAAGGGTCCTCTTGGCTTGCCCCCATAGGGACTGTTACCTTGCTTCTGGGCTCTGACTTTCAGAGGCATCTCCAGGCCAGAGACTTCCAAGCAGGATGCCAGAGACAGAGAGACTAGAGGAAGGGGGGTTTGCCACCGGCAGTTGGTTCTATCTGCTCAGGTGCCAGTTGGCAGGCAGATGCCACCCTCACCCCAGCTGCCTCCGTGATGCTGCACTGGGTGTTCTGGACCAGGTTCTATGGAATCAAGCTCGGGGCTCTGGTTCTGACTTCCACTCGGCAGTCACTCAGCAAACCCTGATTCCCCGTGAGGAGCAGCTTGATGCTGGGGGTTCACAGAGATGGGCGGCCACACGGTAGACGCCCATAGTCCAGAACAGTGCTTATCCACCTTCCTAAGACCACGACCCTTTCATACAGTGCCTCGGGTGGTGGTGATCCTTAGCCATAAAGTTATTTTCCTTGTGACTTGATCACTGTCATTTTGCAATTGTTACGAATGGGGTGATGCCAGTAAAAGGGTCGTTTGATTCCCAAGGGGGTCGAGACCCACAGGTTGAGAACCACTGGTGTAGAAAGACCCAGTTCTCCTGGGGGCAGTGAGGGAGTGGGGAACCACTCCCTCCCTCCTCCTGTAACAATCACTATGATGTGGATGTTGCGGGGTGTCATGGAGTCCATTCCCACACGCTGTGGCCTGTGGACAATTCGAGGAAGACAGTGCCCAGCCCTTTGTCCTCCTCAGGACCATTGTAGGGTGGGAGCCCACTGTCATGGTCACTCCAGCAGGGTCTTCCCTTGTCCCCTGGTCACTTTACTCGGTCAAACATGATGTCCTTTTCCAGGGACTGGTCCCGCCCAATCACACAAGAGCTTTATGTCTATTCCTGTGAAGAAGCCGGGGAGGAACAAAGCTAACTAAGCTGCCCAAGGGTACCCTGCTGGTCTGGAGTCTATCACACCCACTTTTTAAAAACACAAACACTTTTTATTTTGAACTTAGTTTAAGGTTGACATTTCAGGGCATCGATTTCTGTGTACTTTTTTATTATTTCAACCACTGAGTTTGCCCTGCCCCTTTGACTCTCTCTTCTCCCTCTCTTAGAACATGATCTTTGCCTTCTGCCCACGTCATCACCTACCTACCTTCTCACCTCTTGCTTTCCCTTCCCTTCCTTGGCACGCTGACCCATCATCCAGATTGGGTGTATTTTGTTATGAAGCTTTGCCTTGTTTGTTTCCCCTGCACAACAGGGTTCTTGTGCCTTATTTGTCTTTCTGTGATTGGCTAGCTTCACTCGGCAAAATTCTCTCCAGGTTCAGCATTTCCCAAAGCGGACAATACCACCCCTGAGGGTGGGCGTGGGAGGGGGTGAATGTGTGTGTGTGTGTGTGTGTGTGTTGCTGGAACAATTCAGCAGGGCTGTAAAAGCTGGGGAAGATGTATTGAAGTGTCACCAACTGCCAAAAGGACAAACAAGTCTGTCTTGGAAGAAGTAGGGCCAGTATGGTCCTTAGAAGTCACTACGGCAAGACTTTGTCTCGTGTACCTTGGGCATGTTATGAGGAGAGACAGTCTCGAGAGGAAGACTTGGTAAAGGGGAGGAGCAGCGAAAAAGAACAGGATCCTTGAGTGATGGCGGGACACGGGGCTGCAGCATGGGACTCCAACATAACAACGATGGGAGAACAGAGCAGGACGGGGCGGTGTTTCATTCTGGTGCCCTGAGGGTCATGATGAGTCGCACAGCCCCTAACAATGACAGCCCTACTTTCTCCTGGATGGGGGGCGAGTGTACGGAAGTTTTGAATTGCTAGAGGAGTGAGGAGGAGTTAACGATCTCCCTGAAAACGGGGTGGGAGGCTGTGCTCGTCAGGGGTGACTAGAAAAGCAACCCCAAACTCGTATGTGTGTCAGAGAGAACTTGGTATTCAACAGCAATTACACACTGAGAAAACATTCCCGCCCCGTCCAGATCAAGTCCACACGTCCTCTGTTTGCCTATGTGTCTGACGCCAGGCTATAAATTCCTCTTCAGACTCACGCGACACATGCAAGGATGCCGAATGTAAGAAGACCACAGGCCAGCGGATGGAAAGGCTTGTGGATCCAGTGGTGGGGGAAGCATCTTAGCACGGGCGTAGGTCTCCGGGTGGCTCCTCCAGCTCTCGGGCTCGGGCTCTGTCAGCGTAGCTCCATGTGGCTTGTCAATAGCGATGTGTAGCAGAGCGAGTCTGTCTGTGGCCTGCCTCCAGCGAGCTGTTTATCTCTGTGGCCCCTCCAGGTGAGGTCATCGAGCTCGAATGGACAGGCTGGACTCCACCCCTTCATTCTTCATAGTCTCAGGTTGGCGATGGATTACGTGACTACCACATCAGCCAAAGCTGGGGAAACCGACGGCCAGGTCCACCCGTGCCATCGGGAGCTTCACAGCGCCTTCACTACCCTGCAGAGATGTGCCGTCCGTAGCTCACGGTGTGGGCGCTCCGCAGTTGGTTCATCTGTTCTTCCACCGACCGGCCCTGGGGCGCTTCCATCCTCATGCCAGTGCGAACAGGGCGTGCGTGATGGACATGCGTGTGCACTTGTCTGTTTGTGTTATGGCCCTTACTTCTTTAGGGCCGTGGGGTCATATGGAATTTCTACTCCCAGGTGTTTGGCGACTCCCTCAACCCTTGCGCTGACCCCAGACATGACCACTTCTGAGTGCCTGACGACTTACTTGACAGGACTCCGACACGGTCCCGGAGTCTCTGGTCGGACCGGTCCAGCGCAGCATCCTGAGAAACCATGCCTGCCTCCCTCGGATACCCCTCTGGCCCCAGCCCCTGGGATGCACATGTTTATCGATCGTGTTATGCATGCACTAATGCAAATGGACACTTAATAATTTAGCAGAGTTAACAGTGCTGAAGTATTAACCAGCTTTTCTCTTTTAATTAGCTGCTGGGAGAATGGCGGCTGGGTCTTGGGAGGAGTCTTTCTGGGGCAGATGTTCTGCCTGGGCCTCCTTCACCAGGCACGATGCCCTGAGCCTCTCCTGAGGACCAGGGACCGTCAAGCAGGGACTTCTAGAGAAAGTCAGGCCTCTGCTCCCTGAGCAAGGCTCTGCCCTCCCCTCGTGCTGCCCCAGTGTCTGCAGAGCTCCTCTGCCATCACTGCAGGCCCAGGCTGGCCCTGTGAATTCTTGCTTCAAATTCGCACCGAGAAAACCAGTTAGAAAGAGTCACACCCAACAAATACAATCTCCTCTGGCCTCACTTCAATGCAAGTCATGTCAGGGAGAAGCAGCAGCGGATAAAGGCCCGCTCCTCCTAGGGCCAGTGCCTCTTAGGTCACATGGTTGTAAGCCAAGGATACCCCTTCCACTGTCCTGGTACTCTCTGTCCTCCCGACCCTCCACAGGGCCCCCAGAATCACCTTGTCGCCTGCCACCGATTCTCTGATTCACTCTGGAACATTTGCCGGGCGCCTATTTTCATACACACACTGCCTTCAGGTCTAGGACAGAGAGCCCGCGAGGCCAAGCCCTGCCCAGACCATGTTAGCACCAACGTTCTGCCTGGGAAAGGTCTTTTTCCTCCATCAAACCAAACCCATGTTTAAACCAAACCCTCGCGTCTGTCCACAGAAATATCTGGCCCTCCCTCCCCACCGCCCGCCACCGCCCATCCAACCTGTGTATGGGTACTATTGCTGAGTAAGAGGGGCCAACAGAGGCAGATGGCACAGCTGAACAGAGCCGTGCCCAGGCTGCCATCCTCTCCCAGGAGAGAGAGGAGGTATGTAAACACCAATGCTGCTTCCAGAGGCAAAGGCAAGGCCTGTTGGCAGAGCCTGGCATTGGCAGAAGCTCTTACCATTTGCAGGGACTGGTACTTTTTGCAAGTCCTCCGGCTCGTGGCCAAGCCTGACACTCTCAGGGATAACCCTCTGTGGGAAGTCGTGACCCACCCCTTCCTTGGATGCCAGTCCCAGAGACTGCTCCACATCACAGCACCACGTCCTGACCTCACTGGATGGCACACACCGGTGTCTGCCTTGGCATCTTCATTGTCTGTGCATTGGCACACGTCTCATCCACCCAATCACTCGTGGAACTCTGGGATATCAGGTCAGGCACCGGGAGACCCTTTGAATGAGGACTCTTGAGGACCCCCACGGGCAATCAAATGGGAATGTTCTTCCTGGTGGGTCCCGGGACACCAGGGTTAAGGTTGTCCCTACGGAGGGCTACTTGGTCGAGACAGAGTGCAGGGGTGCCTGTCTCAAACTGGGCACCACTTGATGGAAAGGCGCTGAGGGGAGCTTGGCGGCAAGTTGCTTTCTGTCTTTAAACCGCCAGCTCTTCTACGGCAAAATCAGGCTCTGGTGGAAACCGCGCCTGGGTTGTTATGAGGATTCAATGAAATACAGTACAAAGAGTCCGGAAGCTTCTAGAGCTAACAGAAGACTTGGGCCAGGTTAGTCAACAAGCAAACATCTGTGGGGTTTCTGGGCACCATCTCTCACTCACTGGCCTCGGGTGGATGGGGACTCCTACCGAACAGGCCAGGGAAGAAGTGCTCTCTGAGTTTCGGAGACTAACTGTGTACAGGATCAGGATGCCTATCTTTCTCCCTCGGAGACACCGGTGGTGAGAAATCTCAATGGGAAATGAGGGCAAACAATGCCATTTACAATCGCACCTAAGATAATAACCTTAAAAAGACACTTCACTGCCATCGACTCGATCACGACTCGCAGACACCTTGCAGTCAAGGCAGAGCTATCGCTGTGAGCTTCACTGCTGAAGAGGTTAAAGAAGACATGGTGCTGAGTGAAATAAATCCATCACAAAAGAGGAAGCACTGGATGGCCTCACTGATATCTAAAGGCAGGAAAAGGTATCTAAAGGGGATAGATAACAGAGTTGACTGGGGGTTCCAGGGGTGGGCAGTGAGGGGCTACAGTGATGGATGGAAACAGCACCTTGCGTGATCCACTGTGGTCACTGCTTTCTCTAAGCTGTATCCCTGTAACGAGTGGGAGTGGCACAAGTTGGGTCGTAGAACTACTGACAACAAGGGCCAAAGGAGAGAAGCTGCTGGACTTGCCTATGTGCAATCCAACACCTCGGGGAACGGGGGTCATCAATTCGGAGGTGTGGGGCATGGTTTCAGGGAGCAGCTCAGTTCATGGTCCTTAGAACCTGTTTTGGACTTTTGTTCTCCCTCATTCACTGCAGGGAGACTGGGGTCTTAAACATCTGGCAAATGGCTATCCAAAGTAGAGTGGGTCTGTCTCCACCTGGACCAATAGCGGAAGAAGAGGAGTCAGGAGTAAAAGAAAGATAAAGGACATGTGCCTAATTGACTTAATGAACAATGGTCACTTTTATCCTGAGACTAGAAGAATCGGCTGGTGTTCAGCTACCATGACTGAACATTTCCATCAGTGATCCTGATCCACGGGGGTGAGGGGTGGGGGAAATGCAGAATCCAATTGAAAATGCTCATGGACTCTTAAACTTTCTGAAGCCATGGGTGGATGAATGGACCCCCCCCCAACCCAGAAATAAAATTTAAACTATAAACCAAAATTATTCTCCTAAGCCATCATCTTAAAACCAAATAGCTTAGCTTAACTAGCTTAAAAAGGCTGCCTTGAGCATTCTGCTTTTTCAAGACTAATCTGTATGGGATCACATTGAGAAGGGCACCTTGAAGGATTAGACAGGAACCTTAGAGGGCAACAAGGTTGTGTTAACAAAGGAGGAACAACTCAAAAAGTGTGTGTGGGGGGGGGGGAGGACTGCCTGCTGCTGAACCCCAGGCTCAGCCCTGCTCCTCCCACGGACTTGGGTCCATAGAAAAGCTTAATGAGGGAGCTGGAGTTTGGTCCTAATCAGGACGACGTTTATACAACCCAAAGGACGCAATCAATATCACCAAATTGTACATTCCCAAATGGTTGGATGGCTATATCGTTAGCCACGTCATCTCACCAACAATCAAATGAACACAACTTAGACAAAAAGAATCTGAGCTCTAAAGGCACACAGGGAGAGAGTTACAACACACAGTGGCCGGTATCTAGCAGGTGTGCAATAAGCGTCAGGTTCCTTTCCATGGATAAGATAGGGCACTAACCTCGAAGTCCTGCAAGAAGCACATATAAAGCTGAATGGGTGGGCTCCTTTGGGAGGATGCTAGACTATAACACCAACAGACCAGACATAAAGGTGGGCTTAAAGAGAACTGCCCAAGTAAACTCCCAGGGTGATGGCAAGCAAGACAGGCAACTAATTACCCACCAGGCAGAAAGAGGTTCCTAGCAACCCAGGACCTAAGACTACCTGGTCCAGAGCTGTGGGGATCATGGGGACCCAGACACCCATCCCTCTAAGCCAGGCGTCCTCAAACTACGGCCTGAGGGCCACATGTGGCCCGCCGAGGACATTTATCCAGCCACCGGGTGTTTTTGCCACCATCACCTGTCCTGCCTAGCAGCCGGCTCATTCTGAGCCCGCAGTGAATTTGTTCATAGTTTTTGGTGCTTTTTTATACTATCATCCGGTCCTCCAGTGGTCTGAGGGACAGTGAACTGGCCCCCTGTTTTAAAAGTTTGAGGACACCTGCTCTAAGCGCTGCCATCCTGGGGCCCTCACTTGCCTAGGACCAAGCGCCAGCTCCCTAACCGAAGCTTCCCTATGGAGCCAAGTCCATGGGAGGAGCAGGGATGGAATGGACACAGCCTAGGACCTAGGGTTCAGGGCCAGGCGGTCCCAGTAACTGCTGTGTGACCTGGAACCTATCAGATAACACTCGAGTCCAGGGGCTGGATTTCCTGTCTGTGAAATGTCTGTAATAGGCACCCTGTGGTGAGCATGAGAGCCAGGGAGAAGTGGATTCCACAGAGCCACTGCTGGGGGTTCTGGTTCAGGCCACATGGAGCAGGGTGAGGGGGAGCAATGGGGTTAAGGTGACCAGATGTGGGGTCAGGGGTATGGAGACCCTATAACTTTCCTTCACATAAGAAGGAGAAGGAGTGGGTGGGTGGGAAACTTTACCACTTGGGATCGTAGAAAAACAAAGCCAACCTGTAAGGCCTGGTGGAGGCCTCGCCTTGAACTTGGCTAACTGCCCTGTCAGTCATCTTGGGCTCACGGTGTCTCACTGAAGTGTGGGGTGAGCCATCCGGCCCGCCTCTTCCTATTAGGCTCCCAGAGACCCAAACACCCAAGGACTGCTCCAGGAAGTGGAAATTGGATGTTAAAAAGCAGGCCCGCAATGCACCTATTAAACCCGGGAAAATAAATTAGAATGATAAAATCCATTGTTACCTGGGCCGGGGCCCAACATCACCTCAAACTTTGCAAAGCACAAGCCGGCCTGCCGAGGGAAATGAGAGCCCCGACACTGTTTTCATCCGGTGACCTATTAGGCAATCTCACTCTGGGGAATGGGACCCACGGAAATAATTTAAAAGGCAAAAAGTAATTCACACAAGGATATTCACGGCAGAGCTATTTAGAAGGAGAGGGACTGGCATCCACCCAAACGCGCAGCAGTGCCACCACAGAGAAATGGTGGCCTCGGACACCAGACAGCAAGACAGAGGTGCCTCCAGGCCATTAAAGCCACCGATCCCAGGATCCAGTCAATGCCCAGGATCGTGTGCAGGAAATAAAGACAGTGGGTGGGGAACCCTTGGGCCAGACCACTGTTTACTGCTATGTAAAAACATATTGGCAGGTAGGGCAGGGGATTTAGAGTGGACCGTTAATGTTTGATGGACCCTGGACTCCTTGTCTTCCCTATGAAGCTGTTAAGTGGATCATAATAACCATAAAAACCTCGAAAGCAAAATCAATCTTGCAGCTCGAGGGTGTGTAGGGACTCTGTTCCCAGGACAGACAGGGAGGAAAGGGGAGAACAATGTTTCTGAGAGGGGCGCCCCTTTCCAAGAGACCTGAGCGCCCACCTCTATCCCATGTCTCTGGGGGGCCTCGACAGGGCTCAGTTCCTGAGAGGGCCCTTCCCCCCATGCAGCTAGGGATGAGAATTAGGGTACCTGGAGTCCGTTGTTTAAAACATCATAAAGCTGCCTCTTCATTGGAAATCAAGTTTCCTGGAGGCAGGGAGATTATTTGCTCTGTGGTTTAAGACCAAGAATCAGAGCTGTCAGGGTCTTATTAGTTTGTTCCCTGCAAGACCCATCGGTGGTTCAGTGGTACCACCCTTCCACAGGGAGACTTGGGTTCAATTCCTGCAAGGCATCTCATGTGTAGTGATACCCCCCACCCCCCCCTACCCCACCCCCACCCCCACCCCTCAGAGTATGCTTGGTGTGGTTGCTATGCTGAAGAATGGGTTTCATTCTCGGAGCTTCCAGACAACAATGGATGGAAATCAACCACTGAGAACCCTAAGGCTACATGCCACCTCACTCCGGCATTGACAGCAACATTGTATCAAAGAAACTTCCAAGTGCTGGAGAGGAGGTGGAGAGATAGGAACCCTCACACACTGCTTGTTTGTAAAGTCAGGAAGGAAAACAGCAGGCTGCTTCCTTAAACAGATGCAAATAAAAAGACCTTTGGACCGTGCTCTCTCTACCCGAAGAAATAAAAGAGCAAAACATGCATAGATACATGCACGTTAAAGCGACCAGATTTTAAGCGGGACACCACTCACGAGGAGGGGGGGGGGGGAGGTGTTCTTGATTAAAAATTTGGTCTATATGGAGCAACAAAAGTTTTCATAAAACACAAAAACCGTATTGAATTATATTTATGTAATTTTTTTTTGGGGGGGGGGGTAATCACTGCTCTCCGGTGGTGGGAGTAGGAGGCCCAGCCCCACTGCTGGAATGGAACCTCCGTCCCAGTGGGCCGCAGTCCCGCGCACAACCACTACGCCGCCGGCGCTCAGCCCCATATTTATGTAATTTTATAATACCACAGGATGCAGGACAAGTGTGAAAAAAGCAGGACATCTGGTCACCTTAATGCACGCTCATGTTTCTCAAAGCACTCTCTATAACAGCAAAATGATGGAAATAACCAAAATGCTCAGCGGCAGAGAGATGGGTGCCTAAACGCCAGCACATCCAGGCAGGGAATAGGATGCCACTCTCAAAAAAACGTGATGAAACTGCCCAACACCTCGAGTCGTGGGCAACTTGAAAGACAGCATGCTCCGCAAAGTCAGTATCATAAAGACAAGCAACGAAAAAGAAAATGGTTTTCAGCCCCAAAGAAGCAAATATCGAAGACTATAGTAAGGATGAGGGTGAGGAGGGAGAGGGGGGAGGGAAGATAGGGGCACAGACACGAGGGGCTTCGGGGGACTGCTCTGAGGAGTCGGGCCGTGCTGGGCGTGTGTTTGGCCACACTCCAGGGTAACAAGGGGGAGTCGCGACGACCCCAAGGGAGGCAGCGTTTCCCTCCATGGCACATGATGACCGCGGCGAGTCAGAGGCTGACTGGAGGCCCCCGGGTGAGGGCCACAATGATCTGCTGACCTCTGGAAGTCAGCCCTTCTTGGCCACTCCACACCCCAAGGCTTGAGAGCCCCTTTTCCCCACCACCACCCCCAAATCCATGTCCTCTGCTGTCCTAGCGTTGGCCAGGAGCCTGGGCACCACCCCGACTCCTCTCACACCCCATACCCGCGGCACCAGCGAATCCTGCTGCTGGCTCTGTCTTCAAAAGTGATGCATTCGGCTTCTGCTTGGGGCCATGGAAGGGTTCTGGAGGAGACGGGGCAAAACTCTGCCTTAGCTTGTGCCTCGGGGTGGTGAATTGGCAGTGATCATTGCACAACACTGTACATGTGAACCACACTGTATGCTTAAAAAATGGTTTAAAAGGCAAGTATATATATATATATATATATATATATATATATATATATATCCCAAGCTAACAAGTTAGCAACAACCTGATTCTGACCCCTGTGAGCCCACTTTACTTGTGGCCACCACCACCACGTCTCTCCTGGATTACCACAGCTGTCTCCCACAAAGTCTCCTTCCCCCCTCCCTGACCAGTCCGGCTGCTCCTCATTCAGCCAGACCCCTGTCTCCCTCTGCTCAAACTCTGCCGGGGCGCCCGTCTCCCAGGGAGTGAGAGCAGATACGTGACGTGGAGGTAAAGCGGATCCGTTGTCAGTAGCCTACCCGGCTCCTGTGGAACCTGCTGCCGGCACCATATGGTCAACTAAAGGTGAACCGTTTGGACTCACGGCAGAGAAAACCGGGTAATGTGCTCCCACCACACCCAAACTCACGGGCGCCAAGCCGATTTCAACTCATTAAGACCCTACAAGACACAATAGAACTGCCCCAGGAGGTTTGGGGCTGTAATCTTTTTTTTTTTTTTTTTAATCATCTTATTGGGGCCTCAGACCGCTCTTATCACACTCCCTCTACCTATCCATTGTGTCGAGCACATTTGTACATCTGGGCCATCATCATTTTGAAAAAAAATTTCTTTCCACTTGAGTCCTCGATATCAGCCCGTCATTTCCCCCTTCTCCCCCCTCATGAACCCCCTGGATACTTTTTTATCCATGTCTTTTTTTCCACGACACCTACCACTGTCTCCCTTCACCACGTTTCTGCTGCCCGTCCCCCTGGGGAGAAGTTACACAGGGATCACTGTGATCGGATGAGGCTGCAGGACTTTGTGGGAGCAGAAAGCCTCCGCTTTTTCCAGTGGAGGGGCTGGTGAGTTCGAACTGCCGACCTTGTGTGTTGCCACAAGGGCTCCTTCGATGAAGACGGCGGCCGGAACTTCACAGGACTGTTCTGCTCTACCCTACGGACTTGGTAAGAATTAGGGTCAACGGAGGAGCACCTGAGAACACTGGTCACACACACACACACACACACACACACACACACACACACACACCCAAGACCCCACCACCACCACCCGCCTGTCTGTCATCCTCTTTCTCATGGCAGCTACACGGGTCTTGCTGTGCCTCATGCGGGCACGGTGATGTCTACCTCAGGGCCTTTGCACTGGCAGCTTTCTCTGCCTGGGCTGTTCTCACCCAGGTGTTCATAGACCTTCTTCTACCACTTTCTTCAGCTCAGCTCCTTTCTGAGAGCTGGCCTCTGAGTCTCTCTCTCTCTCTCTCTCTCTCTCTCTCTCTCTCTCTCTCCATTCTGTCCCGTTTTTCTCACAGGCTTCTCAACCACTATCTCATCATCTCTCTGTGTCCCTTTCAAAAGGTGGACACCCCTGGGAGGTGAGCCGTGTTCCTGAGAGACAGAGGCAATCTTTTTAGCAGCCAATTCAGGAAGACTCGAGTTTGAGGGCCCGTTTTCTTTCCCATCAGATATATTTAAAATCGGGAAACGTGAGACCTGTCCTCTTGCCTGAGTACTCACTTTTTGTTTCCTTTTTCCAGCCCTGAAGGGTTGCTCTCCTTCTGGGGGCCTACAATGCTAGAAACGACTTAAGTGGCTGTGCACCGTGGGGTCTGATTACTATGCGGGGCCTCGGAGCCAGCTGCAAATGATCGAAGCCCAGGAGGTTGGGGAAGAAAAGGGCTGGGGAAGAGGGGGGCCAATTGGACCAGAGTTCAGTCACAGCCAGGGACAGCAAAGCCACTGCCATTAGATACCCCCTGAGAACACAGGAGGAGGGGGGCTGCCTTTGGGGAGGTAAGCGAGGTCTGGAATAGGCGTCCAGGTGGGTGGTAGTGGGGGGAAAGCTGGATGTCAAACACCTATCAAGCGGCTAAGAGGACCCTGCTGACTCCCCAAGAAGGAAGAGGAAGGTGGGCTGGGGTGCTCTTGCGCACCCCCCTTTTTCTCCCAGAGCAGGATCTCCGTCTTGTTCCCTCGTCCTGCCTGCAGGACTGCATCAGGTACCTGTCCGCACACCCTCACCGGCCACATCCCTGGTGGCAGAGGAGTGACTCCGCTGTGAGGGTCACACCTGGCTCCAACTGCAGGGGCTCCTCCCGAGGACTGAAGAAGAACCAGGTTGGCCATCTTCTCACCCAGGGCCAGACCCTGGTCTCGGAGCAGCTTCTGACCCCTCCTCCTCCCTTCACCATCACCACAGACCTCTAGGGATGGAGCTCTTCTATAACTCGGAACTGATACCAGCACCGGGAAGCCTGAGATGGGGAAACTGAGGCACAGGATGTCTCCTGCCCGAGATCACACAGCCATTGAGGCGCACCTGAACCCAGACGTTTCCACTGGCACCTCGCCCAGTCTTGCAGCCACGCCGATTCCCTGCCCTCTGACATGTGCAAGGGAGCCAGGTGATTATGCAGCGAATCTCATATATTTAGTTACTTGCCTCTGAAATTAGACCTTGGTGATATCACGCAGCCTGGCTAGTCATGTGCAGACAGCTGACCTCCGAGCTGCTTGTCTGACACCAGGGTGTGAGAAGGACCTTCTCAAGTTACTCCCTTGCCTGGGGGAGCTAGGTAGGAAGACAGGGGGTGCTGACCAGGTTGGGGTGGGGGGGAGACAGGGACGCAGACAGCCACTTGGGCTGGCCTTTCACAGAATCCTCCTCTCTAGTCACCATGGTGGCTCTGAGGGGAAGAAAGGGAGTCAGTCTGTTCTCGGGGGTCTCTCCCCAAAAGGGGAGCTTCCAAGAGAAATCAACTCTGGGATCCCAATCACTCGGTCCACCCTCAATCCAGGGGGAGCGATGGGAGGAAGAAGGGGACAGGTTGAGCCGTGATGGGGACGCCGCTGGGTATGTGAGGTCGGGTGGCCTTGGGGAGGACCAGGCATGCGTGGCTGGCGGAGAACTGGTTTAGGGTCGTGGGGACTCTGGCTGACAGAGGAGAGCTGCCCCAGGGATGAACAGCCCTGGTGGCACAACGATTGAGCACTCAATGATCTCCAAGACGTCACCACTCTGTAGGGGAAGAAAACAGATGGGACCGTCTACCTCAGTCAAGATGAGAGCCTCGGAAATCCAACTGGACAGTTCTGCCTCAGGGCAACCCAGTGAACGGCGCACCAAGAGGGTCCTTACCAGGACAGCCGGCCAGGTCTTTTTCCTCCCAGGGTGGGCCTGGCTGGCTCCCCACTTCCAACCTTCCAGGTAGCAGCCAAGCTCCTTCTGTGACAGATCCATGACTCCTGGCCACCCTACAGGACATCACCGGGGCGCTGGTACCCAACCAGACATCCCCCCTTAGACACGGGGAGCCTCTGTTTGCTCAGACCCGGAGGGCAGTCTCAGCTGGGGCTGCACTCGGTGAGGGGCTCCATGCTCCCAACAAGGGCTTTATAAGGGCCTTCTCCCTGCAGGCTGTGCCTGGGCAGAGCTGGCCCAGACATGCATGTGTCTGGGGAAGAATAGGCCCCCTGCCACTCCGCCCAGCTGGGGCCCCATCTCCATGCACCCGGCCCAGCCCCCAGCCTGGCACCGGCGCAGCGGGTGAGCGCACGCCTGGCACCAGCCCCAGTGCCCGGGAAGGAGGCTCCAAGCAGACCGCTTTGTGTTTTGTGAAAATGAAATCCACAACTGAGGTCCCCAGCCAAGTAGGGCCTGCTGGGAAGGCTGGCGGGCCTCCCTTCCCGCCCCTACCCTCACCCTGCTGGGGCCCACCCTCCTGGCTCCTTCACACCATCCCCAGGAACCACGGGGGGCACCAGCTGCCACCCTGGGCTGGCACAGGGAGCAGAGAGGAGGGGAGGGTCCTGGGTCCAGCTCAGGCTCTGCCAGGGTTCGCCCCTGCCCACCCTGACCCTCTTCTTGCCTGGAATAAATTGGAATACCAATCAGAGGGAAGTGCCGAGCAAATTGCTATGGATCCCGCCCTGTCTCAGGTCAGGGCTCGCGATGGGGGATATTTTCACTCGCCGACTGCTAATAGACTCAGGAGAAGCTGCTAGATCGATGGAGGCCAGGAAAATTAGCCAGAAGCACCAGGCTAGCCTTGGCCTGCCCCTGCCCCCAGCTCAGGCCTCCTGGAAGCGTGGAGGGGGGGGGTGGGGTGTCGGCTGTAACCCAGGCTGGTAGAAGCAGCAGGCCGACAGTCCAGGGTGCTGGAAGACCATGCTGTCAGCTGCCTGGAGCCAAGGCCAGGGCAGCCAGGGGCTGCCAGCAGAAACAGTGCGATAAGAGTGAGTCCAGAGAGACTCCCAGGAGGTCTGCAGCACCTCAAGTCCCTACATAGACACACATGAGGTATAGACACACCTACCACCCCCAAATGCCCAGGTACGCGGGGCTGCAAAAAGTTCATGGAAAAACGGAATGGAAATAGAATGTTTTGTTTCTCCAAACTTGTTAAAGTCTCCTGTATATTCACACGGGCACCGAAAGCAGAGGAAGTCCATGTGGACAGGGCACAGAAAACATGGGAAACTCATTTCCACTCTACTGTGATGGTTTAATTCTCAGGCAAACAGTCCTCTATACGCACAGGCAACAGTCCACTACAGGTTAGTACACACACACGATTATGCCCGTGCTTACCTGTTCCCTGGGGACCCTGTCCCATGGGGGACAGGGCATTTGAAAAGAAGTTTTGATTCTGTCCAAAGGTTGGGGGGGGGGGGGCTGGGAGAGAGAGGCCAGCCAGACCTGGACGCAGACCCTTGATGCGGTGAAACGACTAGCCTCAGGTTAGCCCCGGCCCCACCTTGTTATGGGGTAATCCGACACTGTCAGCCCCAGACTAAGCTGGACAGAGGTGCTGGGGAGACTAGTACATCAGAAGGACCCCCAGTGAGAAGCTGCTCCTGGCACTGTATGGGGCCACTGTGCCCGCTGGCGAGGCCCGGGCCCACCGGGAATGGGCAGTCTGCATAGAGGCAGGAGGCAGGAGAGCTGGCTGAGCCCTTGGAGGTGGCCTGGTGCTACTATGAGAAAGTCACTTGTGCTTCCCATCTGTTGTCCTCACCCACACTGAACCAGGTCCTCACACCCACCTGCACACACCCCTCGGGAACTGAAGAGCCAGGATTTGGCTTGAGAGGAGGCCTGGAGGAAAAAATGTGTTCTCTGGCAAACAGAGCTGTGTCCCCCAGCTTGGCACGATCCTTCCTTTCCATGCCTAGAAACTGAGCAGGTAGAGGTCAGGGCCAAGTGACCTCGAAGACCAGGATGTCTGAGCTTCCACGAGTTCCTCTGAGTTCCACGAGTGGCCTCTGAGAGACTCCTCCGGCCCTCTCTGGCCCTCCGATTTCTCCTAAGATCCCTCCTGGCCCTGTCACTCCAAGAGTCTGTGATTCTAAGTCATGTGTCTTGCTCTCTGATGGATCCTCAGCACCGAGAACAGGGTCTGGCACATAAAAGAGGCTCAATAAATATTAAGTGAATTAATTAAGCTCCGGCTCCAGCTGGCGGTGAAGAGGCCAGAAGAAACGCACAACTGGACGGGCACCACTCTCTGAGGTGGACTGTAAGGCCCAGGGGTCTTCTCTAAGGCCCATTCTGGAAGTCCGCAAAGCGGCATGGGGGAGAGGTTACTGACAGTCATCTAAGTTCCTTCTGACTCAAGAGCTGCCAACTGACCCAAGGGTGGGGGTTTGAGAGCAAACCGGCTGCGTAGCTATCTCGTTTCCATGCCTACCTTCTTTCTGCCACAAACAGCAAACAAACTCACTGCCGCCCAGCTGAAGGCGACTCACAGACATCCTCCAGGATAGGGTAGAACTGCCTCTGTGAGTTTCTGAGACTGTAACTGTTCATGCAGATAGAAAGCCCAATCTTCCTCCCTCAGAGCGGCTGGTAGTTTTGAACTGGTGACCTGGTGGCGCAGAGGTTGCAAGTGGGGCTATAATCTGCAAAGTCTTTCTGTCAGAACCGTACTATTTTCTAAGATGAGGATGTGCCCATCTGAAAGACTTTATTTCCCAGACTCCTTTACAGCTAACAGGACCAGCAGAAGTCACTGGAAGAGGCAAGGGCTTCTGGGAAAGAAAATGACTCAGTACTAGTGGCCACGGAGCCCTTCCAAGTCACGCCAACCCCACGTGTGTCAGACGAGAACTGTCCTCCCCCCTACAGTTTTCAAGGGCTGATGTGGTGGAAGTCGACCAGCAGGCTGTTCTTGGTGGCCTTGAACCTGCAACCTTGCAGTTCGTTAGCCAGGTTGACCACGCAGGGCCTCCCTCTTACATGCTCCTCCCTTCTTTCTGCTTGCAGCACACGGTTGATGGCCAAGGGCTGGCAGTCCTTTGGTGATTGTGTGGCCCAATGCCCTAAGGCAGCGGTTCTCAACCTGTGGGTCTCGACCCCTTTGAAGGCCGAACAACCCTTTCACAGGGACCACCCGAGATTCATCAGAGTAGCAGAAAGACAGTAATGAAGTAATGATGAAAATAATCTTACGGAGGGAGGGGTCACCTCAACATGAGGCACTATATCAATGGATTGAGGCATTAGGAAGGTTGAGAACCATTGACCTAAGGCAATGGTCTCCAGCCAGGGATGGGATGGAATAACCTGGGATATGGCGTGGGGAGGGATCCCTTTTATAAAAGTGCTGATTTCTGGCTAGGTATAGGAATTGACATAGACATCCCAGGTAATTGTAACAGGCAGCCCAGTGTGGGAAGTGCTGCTGCAAGGAGAGGAGGGGTGAAAGGCACCATACTAGCTGTGGATACCCTACCTGTAGACTTTTTTACATAAAAAGAAAAACTCCCACGTTGGGCTGTCAACTTCGAGGCCGGTGGTTCAAAACCACCAGCTGCTCCCAGAAAGGAAGACAGGAATTTCTACTCCCCCACAGAACTCCAGTCTTGGAAACTCCTGGAGACAGGTCTACCCTGTCCTATAAGGGCTTATGGGGTATGAGTTGGGAAGACTTGATGGCGGTGAGTTTGGGTTTTTTGAGTTTACTATGTTTCATCTTTGCCATCAAGTCTTGGTTGCTAGCCGCAGAATGTAATTGGGGTCCTGAAGGATGCTCCCACTAGACAAGCCACTCCCACAGGACAACAATGACCACACACCCAGACCTCTCCCTCTCAGGAAAGCCCCATCGGGGCAGAAAGCAGGAAATTGACTGGGCCTGGGGCAGTGTGGAGCTCCAAGGCCGACTCCAGGGCCGTAGACAAGTTTTCTCCTTTGAGCCTCAGCTTTTTCTCCTGGGAAATGCGGGAGCTGTCCCACAGAAATGGCAGTTCCTTAAGAACAAGCGCCATGCGTGTCAGTAGCCCCAGGCCCCGTCAGAAGTCCCGACACTTGGTTAGCAGTAGTAAAGCTGTTTTTGAGACGGCTCTGACACCTGGAGGAGACGCCGCCTGGTCCTGCCCCACCTTGCTGGTCATGGGATGATGCTTGGGCCCATTTCTATGTCGACTGGGTCAAGCCATGGTTTTGAGGGTTTCCCTGGATCTCACAAGGCCCTCCACTTTACCAGTGACACAGAATCTGCCATCATGGCAACCTTCTAGGCCAGCGGTTCTCAACCTGGGGGTCACGACCCCTTTGGAGGTTGTGATAGGAAGGTTTGTTGTGCCCACATGGCCAAAGAAGATGGGTTGGTCTGTCGTGACAACATGGCCAGAGAGCATGTGAGATCGATCAAAGGGCGGAAATATAAATGGCTCGGCAAGCCTCCGCATTTTCTCCTACTGCTCTTGGATCTTTGGACCAGCCGGCTGTCTTATTCATCCTGTGCCTCAATCTCCAAGCTACCCTACTCGTGGGACACCTAATCCGTGAACTGTGTCGCTGTGAGTTGAGGTTCCTTCAAGTCCTACTTCGCCACACTCCTGGAATAGACATCTCTTGATCTGGGACTATGAGGCCCTGTCATCTGGCTGACTGTTGGTGACCCGCCTTGCTGTGTGCTGCTTGTGGCCGGATAGCCTGCATTGCTCTACAGTGGACTACTCGGCGGCCCTCAAGACTCCAAGGACTGCCAGTCTACTAGCTGTCTCACGCAAGTGAGTTGCACCGAGCCACTTGTACTGCTTCATAGATTAGCTAACGGTTTGCTTCTTATATTCGATACCTTTCTATCTATATAAATACATAGAGAGATGTATCCGTGTCCTGGTTTTGTTTCTCTAGAGAACCCTGTCTACCACAGAAGTCAAATGACCCTTTCACAGGGGTCGCCCGATTCATAACAGTAGCCAAATGGCAGGGACGAAGTAATACTATTATGGTTGGGGGGGTCACCCCCACGAGGAACCGTCTGAAAGGGTGGTGTCATGAGGAAGGTTGAGGACCCCTAATCTAGGTAGGCAGAGCAGAACAAGATTTTAGGACAGGGTAGGACGGCCCCCCTGGGTTTCTGAGACAGTAAGTGCTTGCTGGAGTACACTTGCGTCGTCGACACGAAATCGTGACCGTGACATCCCTTCTATTCTAAACTAAACGGGGGGAGGAAGAAGCAAAAATAAATAAATAAGAGTTCCACGTTTCAAAGAGGCATCAGAATGGATCTATTGAAAAATCAATACGAACAGCATTTCTCAGGCTGTGTCTTCCCGTCTCTCTGGTTCCGGGCTAGAAAAGCCCTTGGATGGAGGCAAGGGGAGGAGCCGGTCTCCACTCCCCATTGCTGGTCCAGTGCATTCTGACTCCCAGCGATCCTCCGTTCTCCAAAAGCCCACTGCCATCGAGTCGGGGCTGACTCCCCTCGACCCTCCACGGCGGAGTCCAACAGCTCCTACCCAGTGCGTTTCTATGCTCAGAGTCTTTAGAGACGGAGGAAGCCTCCTCTGTGCCTCTCCGAGCAGCAGGCAGTTTCGAACCGCGGACCCTGCAGCAAGCAGCCCAACTCGGAACCCACTACGCCCCAGACCCAGCACCCCTCGGTCAAGTGCAACTCATGGTGACGCCGTAGGGCGGAGTGCAAACGCTCCCTAGCGTTCCCAAGATTGTCATCTCTGCAGACGCTCCACTGCCTGTCTCTTCCCTGCAGAGGGGCTGGTGGGCTTGAACCACCGAGCTTTCCGTTAGCAGCTCAATGTTGCCCCCCCCCGTCCTTCCTTCCATTAAAAACAAACAACAGATCCACTGCCATCAAGTCGGTTCTGACTCCCAGTCACCCGACAGGACACGGCAGATCTGCCCCTGGGAGCTTCGGTGAGCGGCCCAAGGGGTAACTCCGCCAGGGCTCCGAATTCTGACTCATGGGGACCCTCTCTAAATCTTTTTCATTTCTTTAATCATCTCCCTGGGGGCTCTGACAGCTCTTATAGCACCAGTTGTATCGAGCATATGTGTAAGTACGATGTCATCCTCATTCTCTAAACATTGGCTTTCTATTTGAGTCCTTGGTATCCGCTCCTCTTTTCCCCTTCCCCTCCCATTCCACACCCTCGTGACCCTTTGATAAATGATACATGATTATTGTTGTCATATCTTACACCAGACCGTTGTCTCCCTTCACCCACGTTGGCTATTCATCCCCATGGGGTGGGGGTAGGGGATTATGCATGGACCATGATGATTGGGTTCCCCTTCCTCCCCTCCACCCCCGACTTCTCCCTCCTGCTGTTGCTACTCCCAGTTCTGTTCCTGAGGGGTTTGCCTGACCTGGATTCTGGGTGCCCTGAGCTCTTATCTGTACCAGTGTGCCTGCGCCAGCCTAGCCCACAGTGAAAGGCAGGGCTTGCCGGACAGGTCTAGCCTGAGGTGAAAGGCAGGGTCATGACAGTGGGGTGGTGAGGAAGCCTCAAAGAATCAGAGGGATAGTGTGTTTTGTTAGGGCTTTACTGAGCCCTGGTTGGCTCATTCCTTCCTTATGACCCATCTGGAAAGGGATGTCCCATTGTCTGCAGTTGGGTTTGGGGTCTCTGCTCTGACTCCCCTTCATTCTCAATAATGTTTGTTTGTTTGGGGTTTTCTGGTGCCTGTCCCCTGACCCAGTGGACACCTCATGATGACACAGGCAGCCTCAACTTTCTTTCTCTCAAGGAGCAACTGGTGCCCACCTGTGGTCAGCAGTCCATCGCAGACCCAGAGCCTCCACCTCCCATTGACAGGAGGGAAGTACAACACGCCCTCCTCCTGTCTTTAAGAATCAGCTGGGGGGGCTGAGCCCCAGTGGCGTAGTGGTTGAGTGTGGACTGCAGCCCAAGGGTTTGGTGGTTCAAATCCAGCAGCAGCTCCCCAGGAGCAAGGCTGGGCCTCTCACTCCCACCAGAGGGCAGTGATGCCCTCCCCAAAAAAAATCAGCTGTGGGCTTTCTGTTCAAGACCCCGGGTCCAACTGACCTTGCTTGAAACAAAGGTTGGGCATTGATATGGAAGACCTATAAATATTCTCAGAAAAGCCCAAGGGAAAAAGACTTCTGCTTCAGCCTGACTCCCTCGATGCGCTGTCTGTGCCAGCTGTGCCCAACAAGTCACCTGGAGAGTGGTAACCACCACGGCTGCCCAGGTGCCAGCTGTGGGTCTCTGCTTCAGGAAGTAGGGGTGGAAGCAGGCATCGCTTGCGCCAGGGGGATCTGACAGGCTTCTGGGCTTGAGAACCTCATGTTCTCACAGCTTGCAACCCACCAGGTGAGCAAGCTCTCTCACAAGGATGAATTTCCCCAAGGCTGGCCAAGCAGGGCCCTCGTGCCTGCCCAAGCCACTGCTACCCCACCGGAATCACGCACCCTGCAGACCCAGTCTCCCACAGGCGCCGGAAGGGAAACAGAGGAACTGTTGGTCTACTTTCCCAGCCCTGCCACGTTTTCTTAAGAGCACAGCCTGCCTCTCCTACTTCCACATGCCACCTCCACCCGGGGCTCCCTGCCATCTGCCTGCCACCTCCTCTGCTCCCGTGAAGCGAAGTCCCCAAAGCTTACCTTAGAGTTTACAAACACTCTCATCTCTGCAACCCCAAGAGATGGGCATACCTAAATCAGACTTCCAGACTGGCTGGGGGACGGAGCGAATGGCAGAAAGTGGAGGCTATGGGCCATCTGTATGCGGTTGCTACTCAGCATGGTCCCTGGACCTAGTTAACAAGGCGAAGCTCCAGCCTGCTCCCTGCCTCAGTCTCAGTCGGAAAGATCACAAGATTTCTAGGAGGTTTCTTGGCACAGGATGTCTGAGGATTCTCACTCAGCCTCTCTCTCTCTCTCTCTCCTCTCTCTCTGCCACTCTCACACTTCCCAGGTGCCCCTTTCTGATGCTACCTTCTCCATCTCAGACGGTTCTTCTTCGGTTCATGCCATCTTCTGTGCCCCGATTTTGAGACCCTGTCCCAGCCCGGGTCTCCTCTTACCCCTGTAACAGCTGTGACTGTAACCCAGGCACCGCCCCAAGACACCATCCGATCCAGCACTGTCCTCACCTTCCCCGTTAATGTCTGAGCCCACTGCTGCAACCACTGTGTCCATCCATCTCCTTGAAGGCCTTCCTCCTTGTCACTGCCCCACGATGACCTTCTCCAGGGACTGGTCCCTCCTGCCCAGGCGTCCCACGTCCGTGAGAGGAAGTCTCTCCATCTCACTGGCAAGGAGCCTGCTGCTGGGCTTCCACCCAGACAGATGTGCTCATGCCCCGGGCAGCCCCGGGTCCTGTCAGTCTTCCCCTCCCACCCTCTCATCCCTTCTCACCCTCAGACCACCTCCTCTTAAATGTCTCCCACCCCCCAAATGCCAGTGGGCCCACCCAGTCCCTCCCCCAACCACCCGTCCCATTCTCCCCCATGGTCTCCATCCTCACCATCCTTCAGACCTAAATCTATATCTGCTGACCTGCCACTTCAGAGTGGATTTTGCTCCGGCCCTTTCTACCACGCCCCCGGATGTTCCAGCCTCCTGCGAATTCCAGACTGAACGCGTGTGGTCCTGAACATACAGCCATTTACGGAGGGCTCCCCAGGGACTGCCTGGGTACTGGTTCACTGCATGCTTACCAGAGCCAGGGGGTGGGCGGCCCGTCCCCATCTTGCAGCTGAGAAGCCCCAGACCGGAGAGCAGATGGAATGTCTCAGCGTCTTGGAGTTTCTCACGCAGAAGTCCAGGCCCTTCCCCCCTTCCCCCATTCACTGCCCCCAACCTGTTTGGCCTCATGACCCTCGTGCGCCAAGTCTCCCAGCTTAGAACCTCAGAGCTGTGTTCAGGCCCTGCCCTCGCCTGAGTCTGTCCAGCTCTGCTTTGGGGGTCTACGGATTGAGCTAACTGGGATCTTGCCTTCTGCCAGCGCCTCGGACTCCCTGGTCCACCCCTCAGTCTCCCACAGTCGAGTCTGTGTGCAGCAGCCAGGGAGATTCTGAACCCTGACTCCTCATCTGTTAAGGGCCCAGACAACCTGGGCTCTCTGATCCCAACCTCACCTGCTGTCCCACCCCACCCTCTCCCCCAGTCACTCGGCTCGGGCCTCTCACAGATGTCCAATACCTCAGGCACGACCTGGGCACTGGCTGCTCTTCTGCTTGGTGCCATGACAGCTTAAGGTCTTCTGAGAGAGACCTCCGCACCACCATCCATGTACATGAACTTGCCCCACAGCCTCCCCCTCCCTGACCTCCTTGCAGCCTCCTTCTTCTTCCCAGTGCTCAGCACCACGGACACATCATATACTGATCCGAGGACTTGTTCACTACCTGCCTCCCAACCACTGAGCTGTAAGCTCCACCACCCCACCACCATTCAACCCTCACTGCCTCCCGCCCAGCCTGCATGCTCACCTTTGCTAAAAGTCTTCTGTGGTTCCCCTGCCCGCTCCCTCCGGGCCATCCTCACAGCCACAGCCCTGGGCCAAGCCCTCACAGCAACTCCCTAGACAACTTCAGGGCCCCCTGGCCCATCTCTCTGGGCAGTCCCCACTGACACAAAGCTGTGTCACTTCCCGGCCCCAGATACAGGATCACACCTTCCCCCTGACCTGCCCAAGACCTCCAAACCCAGGCCTCCAGTCCCTTCCCGCCCCAGGTACAGGGCTTGGAGTCAGTAGACCTGAGTTCAAGTTCAGGTTGGGTTACTCCACAGTCAACTGGACTGAGAAGGGGCTGTCTCAAGGGTCTGAAGAAGAGGATGCTTATTCTGATCAGCCCCGGCAGTACACATGAGTGGTTCGAGCACATTATTCTTTGCTATTACAAGCGCCACCCGGCTAAACACACGCATGACCTTTTACCTCCTCGGCACTGTCCTCCGCCTGGGATACCTTCTTGGCATCTCCTCGGTCCACACTTCTATTTGTCAAGGCCAGTTCAAATCCCCCACCCCACCCCTCCATCCTCCACCAGCCTTGCAAGTAATTTCTTCCTCCTTCAGATCCCCGCAGCCCTTTATCTGCCCTTGCCACATGGCATTTATCAAGATCTCCCCAGCACCACCATCTTGCCTGCGACTCCCCTCCCTTTCTCCTTGAGGGCAGAACTTCCATCTTATTCATCTCGGTAGCCCTGTCAATGCCCAGAACGGGGCCTCACACACAGGAGGCGCTCAGTAAATATTTAATGACTAGGGACTTAAAGAACACCACGCACTGCTCGCCAGTTCCCAACTCGGATCCTCTGCAAGGATGGAGGCGCACAGGCGGCCCTGGCCAGCCGTGCGACCTCCAGCAGATTGCCGACTCGCCTGAGCTCTCAGTTTCCCCGTTTGGTAAAGGGGGGCACGAGGACCCTGTCTGCTGGCCTTTTCAGTCATTACAGGAATCAAAAGAGGGGGAGGGAGGGAAAGACTCCGACATTTGCACCCTTACAGGGTATCGCTGAGGCGCCTTATTGGGGTTAACAGTTAAGTTGACGCACCCAGAAGTGGAAGGTTCAAATCCACTCAGCTGAGCCACGGGAAAAACAGCTGGCAGTCTACCCAGTAAGCCTCACAGACGCTGCTAGGGAGGTTCTGTTCTGCCCGGCTCTGCGTGCCCAGTGACACTTAGGCTGATGCGTTGCTACAGCGAGGGGTTATAATCCTATCCCAGAAAGGTTCATTCTCTGCACGAAAAAGATACCTGGAAGAGCTGTCGCCTCAAATGCATGGGGGGCAGGGGAGGGCAGGGAGTGGAGCTGGTCTGTCACTTTCACTTGATGCCTTTGTGTCTCTGGAAAGGTCCCAATGTCTCCTAAGGTAGGAGGGTGTTTCTCAGAGGCTTGGGGGAAAGGGAGATTTCCTGGTTTGTTTTAAAGGGCCGTTCCCTGGAACCCAGCACTGCGTCTGCCTCCCAAGTCGGCAGCAGGGCCCACAAGTTCAGCTGAGAACGGCAAGATCATCTGTTTGAAAACACCGGCTGCTTCCAAGGGAGACAGACGGCGCTTTCTCCTCTTGTAAAGAGTAGACGTCTCAGAAACCCACAGGGGCAATCCTACCCCACCCTAGTGGGTCGCTATGGATCCGCACGGACTCCCTGGGAGTGAGTGCAGTTTGGTTCGGTACCCTGTACCCGGGACTAGCAAAATGCCTGGACTAGAAGGTCATCCGGCAGTGGGAGAAAGAAGCAGAACCGGACCCTGCCTAGGGTTATGGCGAGGCAGCTATGCACGGGCACAAGCCCCTGCCCTGCTGCTGGCCACACAGACTCACCCAGCAGGAGCCCCCAGGTTGAGTCCACCACCCAGCACGCTTCTAGCCTGAGGGAAACTGTGGTCAAGAAATGTGACTCTGGCTTCTGGGCGATGCCCTGGGATAGGAAGATACTTCATTACACAAAACTGGGGAGGAGGGGGGTTGTTGGCCATAAATCAGAGCTTTAGAAGGCTCTGAGGAGCCCCAGGCAGAGAGATTAGAAGGCCTCTTCTCCCGCAGGAGGAAGGGGGTGGGGATCCCAGGAAAGGCAAGACGCGATGTGTCGGCCAAGCCCTCCCCCTGCTGGTCACATCTGGAGCAGCAGCACCAGCAAGCACAGGGCAGGGTCCCCAGGCAGTGACCCCCAGCTCAGCACCTGGGGTGGAAGCAGATTCCGGTGTCCAGAGGCAGACAGGGGTTAGGGCAGGACCCTTCTAAGGTTGGGAGGCCCACGGTCCCTTCTCCCAGGTTCCTGTCTTTGCCAGGTGGGCTTTCTCTGGAAGGAGCTTCCCCAGCCCAGCCACAAGAGGTTTAAGAGTCGGTGAGCAGAGATCTCCTGCATCCTCCTGCCTCTGTCTCATGCCTCCCTGGCCTTCCCGTGCCTGCTGGGCAGCAGAGAGACGCCAGGGCTGCTCCCACTGCCCGGATTTCCACTCCCGCCCCCAGATATTGATTTCTTCCATCATTCGTTTGCCAGACCTCGGCGGCCGTGATTAGCTCCCTCCACACTCCCTCCGGAGCGCCCCGTCCGCCTCCATGTTCCAGCAAAGCAGAGCTAATACCAGGCTCTGCCACCCCAGCCGGGCAGCTCACGGCCCGGCCTAGTCAATTACACGTGGGCTGTTAGCACATCCCCAGCCACCCAGGTCACCTCCCCGGTGAATCAAATGCCCCACGACCTCCGGCCTCCCACCCACCCATGATGTGCACCAGCCTGCAGGCCAGGCACAGGGTGAGGGGATTGGACCTGAAGCGGGACCCTCCAATCCTACACCAAGACCCTGGGAAGCCCTCGGCTGGCTCAGAGGCCCACTCTAATTGAGGGACAGCGACAAGACAGACGGTGCTGGCGAAGTCAACAAGACAGCCTGGCTCTGCGGACATGAAGCCGTCTTCTCTATTGCTCTCCTATCAATTCTAGAACTGAGAATAGAAGAAGGGACAGAGGTGGGAACCTTCTCAGAGAGGTTAAATCCAGCCTCTTCTGCTAACTCTAGGGAGTGAGGAAAAGGGGTTCTGCTTCCAATACCTGAGCCTTCTCTGGGGGAAACCCAGGCATGCCAGGGCAGACTCCAGCACTGGTGATAAAACTCCAAGGTGCTCACCCCCAGGTCAAGGCAGAGACCGCAGCACTGGAGAGACAATTCCTGAAATTCCTTCTCCCACAGGCCCCAGAGGAAGGGGGAAAAAACCTGACTTGGTGATAATTCTGTAAGCTATGTTGCTCTTGTCAAATTATTCAACATCTGTCTTCATGTTCCCACAAGAATTAGCATAGGATAGTAGTTTCTGATGACACCTTTGGTGAAATATTTTGACTTCCACCAGTAAGTTGCAAACAACCTGTCTTAAGGATAATGTCAATTCCTACTCCTGCATATTAAATAATCCAGGGGTTTGTTGTTGGGGTTTTATTGGGGGTGGGGTGGGGTGGATTCCAAGAGTGGAATCCCGCTGGCCAGCTTCTGCCGGGAGGGTGAGCTGCTTCGTGAGGAGGTAGGGGGGCCAGGGTGGAGGAGGTAGTGTTTAGGGGGGCGGGATACGCCTCTGTCATCACCTAGCCACTGCCGCTGTCCCACAACAAGGTCTCACCCTCCCGGCTTGCCAGAAAGCAGATCCCAGGCTCTGTCCTCCGAGGACAACAAACTGGGCCTGGAGATTGGAAAGCTGGGGGAAGGGGGACCGGCTCCAAATGGACCATCTGGTCCTGTACTCGGCTGCTGTTGCGTCTGTGCCCCAAAGAGTAGGGAAGCCACCTGGTGAGACTGGGAAAGCCTCCCCAGCCCTGCTGCTGGCAGTGAGACCTCTGAGACAGTGGGAGGACTCAAAGAAGGTGCAGGGCACCCACCGGGCTTCACCCACCTGCCTCCTCCCTTACAGACCCACAGCCCAAGCCAGATCCTGGCCGATTTGCCCGCCACACACAATTTCTCTTCCTCCTGCCCCCTCCTTCAATCACTCAGACCTCAGGGAAGGGGGGCAGGAGCTGGAGGGTATGCTTGCTTCTGCCTGGATGAAAATCCCAGGCCTCCTTCCCCAGTGCCCAGCAGCGTACCCACCAGTCTTCTCTTACTCCCTCTCCTCTTCAAAGTCCTTGATGGCTGCCAACGTAGGCACCTCGGATCCTCCCTACGCTAAGACCCTCCAAGGGTGCCCACCGGCCTGCTGGCCAGCCAGACTTCTTGATGAGCAAGAACTCCAAGCAGCATGGCTATCCATTTCATTCCTTCCATGTCTGTGGAGTCCTGCTGCAGACAAGACCCAGGTGGGGGCAGGGATTCAATGATGACCGCCCCTGGTCCCTGTATACGCCCCTCTCTTTCTCAAGCAGTTCCATCTGCTTTCTGGGCAGGAAGACACTGGCGGGCGGAAGAGCTAACAGCAGTTCTTCCTAGTTGTCATCTATTCAGCTCCAGCTCACGGCCATTTCCTGGGTGTCAGAGCCCAACGGTCCTACGGCGCTGCCCCTGGCTAATCTTTTGGAAGCAGATCACCAGGCCGAGCACCAAGCACCTCTGGATGGATTTGAACCACCAACCTTTCCATTGAGTGCCTCACTGTTTGCACCACTGGGAGACTCTCTCCCAGCTCTCAGAATACCCCCGAAATGGGTCCCAGGCCTCCAAAGATGCCTCCTTCTGTTGTATCAGATCGAAGCTTCTAGCACCACAAAGACCTCCGATGGCCTGCTGCCCTGCTCTCCCCACTCAAACTCGATCTCTGCCCCCACCGCCTCTGCAGCTCCCTGGGAAGAGGGAAAGAGCCACCCAAGAGTCAAGTCAATGCTCCTTGCTGGGCGGTGGGGGAACAGCTGGAGCGAGAGGACAGCGAGGAAATCCAGAACGGAAATGGGGCAGAGAAGTCTCAGAACTGAGCCCTAGCCCCTAAGCACTCTGAAAGAAGAGTCTAGGAAGACCGCCGCCCTTGTGCTCCAGCCTCCTGGCCAGGGACTTCTAGGCGAGACCCAGAAGAACCTCTTCCAGGTGTGACTACACAGGTCCGTCCAGTGAAGGATGGAGGGAGGTGGGCTTCCCGAGCTACCCTGAGGACCTGCAAAGGGCGGGGCAGGGTGGAGGCCAGGGCTTCATCCTCTGAAGTGGAGGGATGGGGCAAAGGCCTAAGTGGCATCTCTTTCAGGCTCCTTCTAAGAAGGCAAAGAAGCTGTAGGGAACCATGGGGAGAAGGAAGAAAGAGGGTTCCTAGATCCTTGGTGTTTCCTTCTGACAGAGAAGCCAAGTATGCTGAGATGGCTCAGAGGCCTCCTGCCTCCACCCAGCCTCTCCCAGTCCCCCGCTGCGTTTTCCTTTCTTCCTGCCTTTTCTGGCCTATGCAAAGGGCCAGGCATTAAGAGACACACAAACTAATTAAGAAGCAGAGTTTGGCCAGATGCCTGGGCCGGCCTCACTAGAGAATTATGCCTAAGCCAGCTAGCCGTGTAGGGCCAGGAACATGTCACCTCCCAGACACACACACACACACACACACACACACACACACACACACTATCCCACAGACACCTGTCTTTCTTGCCAGGCACAGGCAGGCCAGGCACTTTCCGGAAGAAAGCATTCAGCAGGTGCACCCAGGGTCAGCAGCCTGCGGGGACAACACCCCTGCCATCCCTGCACAGAATAGGTTCCACTTTACTCTGATCCAAAGGCAAAGCATTTCGCCCTCCCCCACCCCTCACCCCTGCCCTCCAGCTACACATCATTAAAAAGTGGCCTACAAAGACCACCCAGAGGCCAGGAACAGCCTGCACCTCAAGAATGAATTTGTACCTCGTTGGGTCAGCACCCTAGGGGCCAGGAGAACTGGAGGGGCTTACTCTCTAGGCCTCTGGGGGGGGGGGGTGGAATGCCCCAGGAGGCCAGGGTGGGAGGAGAGATGCCCACGGTTTCTGTTGGCGCCAAGACCGAGGCATGCGGGCGCGGGAGCAAAACCGCCGCTGCATGGCAGGAGGCAGAGTTTGGACACGTAGCCAGAGGGGTGCGTGCCGTGTGCGTTTCCTGGGAACGGGGGCTGAACGCGTCCGTGTGCGTGCACGGGGAATGAAGGTGGGTGGGGCTGGGTGTGAGGGCTGGAGGTCAAAGGCGGGAGAGGTCCGCAGATGGGTGCTGGGTGACCGACGCGAGAGCCCTGCGTCCACACTGGCGGATGGAAAGCGAGTAAAAGAAGCGAAACCCTAGCCAGAGCGGCGAAGGCAAACCCTCCGGCTCACGGGGCTATGCGGGCAGCCAGTCCCGCAAGCGGCGCTCAACTCCGGATTGGGCATCGCTAGGCTGCCAACTCCGGAGCCCGGCCCTGAGGAGCAGGTTCCGGGCAAGTCGCTGCCCCAAGGCCGGACGGTGGGGGGGGGGGGGC